>JAASFF010000352.1:105483-152811 GCA_013365195.1 Cercospora citrullina
CCGCCGCTGAGATCGGCTGCGGGAGAGGGCGATGATATGGCCAAAGAGCTAGCTGCAGTTATCGACTTGCACTGTGTGCAAGCTCGTCTGACTTTCAGACATTGGGATTGGCTCAAACCATCTCGCTACTCCAGCATTATGCCCCAGCTCCAACATCATTTCAAACACGCTGTACCGACTCCCGCACACGACTCCGGCTTGGAGCTCTGCTGTACCGTCATCGCGATATTTCTGTCCAAAATGCTTGGGAGCTCCCGTCCAGCACGCGAGCTGCCCATGGCCCATGTCGCCATGCTTCTTGTGACAATGTATACTGCGTTGCAAAGTATCAATGGCGGAGCAGATATTCTCAGCACACGTCGGAGTGCGCAGGCTTGGTCTCCGTATAGCCGCCGCAACAGCCGCTTTGAGTCCATCATTGTCGCCAGTATCGCGTGCTCCGGATGACCAGGATGCTTTTCGTGCCATCGCCCTCCTCTTGACCGAATTTACAGTTGCAACCGACCGGCAACCGCTTGAGCGCTCAAATACGCGGCCGCAAGCAGACTCGGCCGAGCCTCAAGAGGCGCTAAGCACAGGGATACGCGGGTCTCCAGCCGACGGCATTGTTTCATGGTCGCAAGTGTCTATGCATGTGAGGCAGCAACAGAATGATGTCGGTGGTGGACGACTCGTGTCTTAGTACCACCTCTGTGTGTCGCCGGACGAACTCGTCTGCTCCTCAGAAGTGAATAGTCGTTGGGCCAATGATAACAACTGCCAATGCCCATTCCATTTACGGCCTTGTGGCTGGGCCCTGAGAGGCACTAGGAGGTATGTCGCGTCGAGCAAGGCGCTCGTGTTGCTGGCACCTCTTCTGTTCACTTCTTCACGCGCGCATAACCACGTGAACGTGCACGCCGGAAGAGTGATGTGCGGTGAGGCGTGCTGTGAGCGATAACGGGCGGTACTTCGCTCGTTCTGCCGGGCAACCACCTTTCGCGCATTCCGCAGTTACGGCAGTGATGCTTCACTAGAGACGATACCATTGAACCAGCCGCTTCTCGACTCCACCGAGCGGACTATGCGCTGCCGGCCTCGCAACAGCCCACCACACTCGTTTGATGAGAAAGGATGAGTGCGCTCTACGGCAGCATACGACTCACGCCCTCGAACTCGCCCTTCTTCCGATCCCCGAGCCCACGTTCTCCTACGAAAGCCAAAGAAGAGCCGTGCCTGCACCTGCACAAAAGCATTGGAACGACAACAGTAGCTGTCAGCGGCTTCGACAACCTGTACAGTCGCAGCAAATTCGCGTACACGGCGGGAGCTGCTGCCGTGGTCGTCACAGTCGACCAGGATCTCAATATTACACAAGACTTCTTCCGTGCGAAGCCAAACTCGAATGGTGCGGCGCGCGATACTGTCGGAGGATGGCCTTCCACACCCACACCCAGACCAACCAGCCAGCTGATCAAGGAAGGCGCATCACCGCTCGGCGCTGCAAGTCGAGACTGGTCAGACTCGCCAAACGGGCGGTCCACGACAGCTAAAGATCGGATCAAGAGCGCTACTTCTGTGGCATTGAGCGCCAATGGGAAGTGGCTCGCTGTAGGAGAGACTGGATACCGTCCTCGAATTCTCATCTTCGCACTCAAGGAGGGTTCCTCCGAAGCTCCCATATGCATACTGTCAGAGCACTCGTTCGGAGTGCACGCACTCAGCTTCAGCCCGGACTCCCGCTATCTGGCCTCTTTGGGGACAGTCAACGATGGCTTCTTGTATGTCTGGAACATCGAAGAGCGCACTGGCATTGCTAGTCTGCATGCCAGTAACAAATGCACGACCTTTATCAATGACATGACATGGATGGGCAACAGCATCATCACAGCGGGGCTGCGATTTGTGAAAATATGGAGGCCGGACGAGGATGCGCCAAGCGAGGCGCGAGAAAGCACTCGCCATGCCTTAACAACACCACGACCGCGATATGAAACCAGGAATTCCGACTACGGCAACAGCATATTGACTCCAAAACACCGGGTCCTGGCGGGCAAGAACAGTCTGCTTGGCGAGCTGCTGGACGCTGCGTTCGTTTCAGTCACCGCAATATCCGACTCGAAATCCTTGCTATGTACCGAGGGCGGCGAGATCTGCTTGTTGGATGACAGGGACAAAATGCAATCTCTCAGCCTTGCTGTGTTTACTGGCTCCACCATCAGTACGGCTCGAAAGGACGACCGTGACATGTTCCATGTCTACGGTGCCAATGGCCAAACATCATACCTCATTCCAGATCTGCAACGGCGAGCTTCTAGCAAAGTTACGAGATCGCCTTCCACTTCGCCATCCAGAGCTGCATTTCCCCAGAACACCACCATTGCCGCTGCCACTCTCGACAACGCGATAGTGACGATTGACTCGAATCGCAGCATTCGAATGTCAAAACGCGCAGATGACCTCTCCACTGACAGCCAACCCTCTCGTTGCCTTTCGGCCCACCAAGATCCTGTGCTTGGTGTGCTACCATTTGGATCCTCGATTCATTCAAAAGCCGCATTTTGCACCTACTCAGGAAAGGGCGCTGTGCATTTCTGGGATGCAGAAGGTGACACTGTCTCGGAGACAATTCGAATGCCTATGGAGTTCTCGGATGCCTCCGGCAACGTGAATGAGATGCGAACACTGGCGGTGCTAAGCGATGGTTCTATGCTCGCCTCCGGTGACAAATTCGGCGCTCTTGCGCTCGTGGACCTTCGCACGAAAAAGGTCAAGTGCCACATCAGAGCTCACACTGCCGAAGTGACAGCACTGTTGGCTTTTGAGCGTGATGGGGTTGAGTTCCTGGCCTCTGCGAGTCGGGATCGCACGATACAGCTCTTCATGTGTGACGGCGGAATCCTGGACTTGGTACAGACCATGGATGAACATGCTGGAGCTGTGACCGGGCTACTGCTTTCTGAGAATGGCCAGCACCTTATGTCATGCTCCGCCGACCGCTCAGTAGTTGTGCGCGAAGCCTGCATACGCAACGCCGATGATCCGCGCACTCTAGCATTTGCTATGCTCAGAGCGATCACTCTCAAATCTGCGCCCACAAGCATGTGTCTTGCTGGAAGTCCAGACACGATCCTAGTCTCGAGCACCGACAGAGTAGTGGCGAAGTTCAGCACGAAAACTGGCACTTCTGGCTTCAGTTTCAAATGTGCAGACAATGAAAATGGAGAAGCCGTCGTGCTGTCCAAGATCCTGTTCGCACCTTCACTCAATGGTAACCCCACCATTGTGGGCGTCTCGAGCACGGACAAATCAGTCCGCCTATATACCGACTATGGAAACTTGGTAGCCAGGGATTGGGGGCATACCGAAGGCATCACTGACGCTGCCCTAATAGCAGCATCAATCACAAGCAAGCCTGAACAAAGTGCTTCTCCTCAGATCGTCACTGTCGCTGCCGATTCGACCATTTTCGTGTGGCATGGCACGGCAACCACGCGTTCGAGCACACAAATGTCGGACCACAGCAACGGCGAAAGTGCGTCGACGCCAACCACCCTCGGCCCACCTCTACGGAAGGTGCTATCACACTCGGAGATCTCCAAGATTCGGCGCGACCGGGCCGCAGAAGTGCAGGACCCACCCTCGCCTTGCAATACAACTGCTGTCCAGCCGCCATCGCCGCCAAAGGTCAGAAGGAAGACTAGTAGGATTTCTTTAGCACAGACGCCGCGACTGGAACCTGGATTTCGAACAAATTATGAAACTTCTAGGCGAAGAAGTCTGCGTCACCGATCACCTTCACCGCCGAGTCCGCGAAACACCAAAAAGGAGAATGTTCGCAGCGCTTCACAACTGGGCATGTCTCTCCGCTCCAAGAGTAGCGAGAATGTGCTCAGGACGACTGCCACCGTGAGCAACGGCTCTGGTTTCGGGACGATTACGGCATCGACTGATTCGGTATGCCGTACACTGCGCATGTACCGCAAGAAGCTCGCTATTGCGTCCAGCAGTGACAAAGTCGCGCCGGATGCATTCAAAGAGCTAGAAAAGGAGTTGCGGCTAACCGCGAAGATGTTGAGCGAGAAGACCGAGGGCACGTCGCTGGATGATGACGCGATCACAAGGATCCTCCGTAGGACCTCCAGCAAAACGAATTACAGGGTTGACGAGAAGCTGAAGTCACGAGACGAAGGTACGCCGAACAGAAATAGCGATTCTGCCTCACCCACCTCTCCGGAGATCGGCCTACCTGCTGTCCACGAGGTGCGAAGTTTCGAGCGGTCGGATACAGCACCTGGGGCACTTGAATCCGCGAAAGTCATCTCTTGAAGAACATAAAATTATCGCAGGGATGGATTCACTTCTTCTTTGAATCTACTTCTTTGCTTGGATTCAAAACTTCTTTTGCGTAGCAGCATGGAAAGAGCGAAAAACTTTGATCGTCTCAGCGAAGATCTCGAGACCAGGCATTGGGCGGCGTTGATTAAGATTCCCCGTTGAAAAGGAAGGAAAACGAGACGTTGGAAGAGATACTTTTCCCCCATGATACCCACTCTTCCATCAAAATCCGTATGTATCAGTCCGAGAAATTTTATTTCAGCACTTTTTGTTTACGTTTCTTTGATCACTTGCTTCTTTGTCTTCTGCGATATGCTGCTACGCCCGGCCTTACGAGCTACAATGGGGCCTTGGATTCTTGGCATTTGTGGAAGTGATCATTCTACTGTACTTCAGCCATGTGTGGCATGAACATAGCGTTCAAGACCAGAATTCACTATTAATGAGAAATTCTGGGCACGACGTGAAGACCGCTCCGGAGCGCTGGGCCAGGAAGAGATGACGATGTTCGAGTCATAATCTTCCTCTCTTCCCTCCTTTTGATCTGTCGGATCCTGGTCTAGCCCACGGATCTGCTTACTAGGATCTCTTGCCTCTCTCTGCTGGGATCATTCTGGAGCTAGGGTGGTTGGTTTTATGTCCTCCGATCGTTCGGATTTCGGATGAGAGACGGACTGTGTGATTAGTGATGGTGCATAGGAAGAATTTAACAGGATTGTGAGATGTTTTTGGACTGGAGAATTGGAAGCAGCAATGGATTTTCCTAAGGATCGCTACTTGTATGTATGTAGGAATTGGGTATGCTTCTTTTCACATTCGTTGATAAGGTTGGGATATGGATGATGACATTGATTGATGATGCTGAAGCATTGCTTTCCTGCTAATGATTAAGTATGCTTTGCTACCTCCTACGTGGTTTTCTCTTGTGTGATGAATTGTCTGGAAACGGTGGATGTGGTAAGAACTCAAAAACTTTATTATTGCTCGTCGACGTCGTTGACAGCTTTCTCGGATTGGACCCTGACGATTCTTATGGCCGAGAAAGTTGTGCAATGCCAATGTTGCATGGAACGAGGTTGTTTTCTGTTTTCTGGGGAGGGCCTGGGCGTTCTGGGCCGTTCCTGGGGTTAAGCTGGCGGTGGTGCTTTCGTTTCGCTTGCTTCACGGGACATTCGCCGAGACATGCATACCGCTGCGACAAGTCGCTTCGATGCACTTGACGATGGCGAGGCGGACTACTGCGTACTTGTGCAATTCGATGTGTGTTCCGAAGGAGACTTGGCTTTCTTTTAATCTCTCTGCTACGCTTTCTCTCATCTCACCATGGAATTCCAAGGCGACGGGTTTGATTACCGCCAGCATTTGGCAGGCATTGATGCTGTTTGACTAGGATCTTGCTCGATTGGGCAGGTGCAGGACTTGGGGTATACCATGTTCACAGCTGGTCATCGGCTGCTCGGGTGCTTTCTGGTTCCATCCCCATGCGACACGCACACAGGAACTGAGCATGGAGAAGTTTATATTGACTTCTTCACTCTGCTTAGGATTAACGGTCCCTCCGCACTTCCAGTCGTCTGGGTTCTTGCTGGTCATCTTCGTGGCACCCGATCTCTGTAGGCTTTTGTCAGGGTGTTCCACGGGCATTCTGCGGCGTGCACTTCTGTTCTAAGTTCGAAGTCGATTCCGTGCGTAGCTTTCTTCAGGTCTTCCTTTCCTGGATCGAAGCCTACTCCCTCTTTTCCTCAATTTGGCGAGTGCAAGACGTGCTGAAGCCGTTTGAGCATCACCTTACTCCGAAGGATCAGGCCTCCTTACCATTGGTGGCGGTTTCCCTGTGACGATCAGTATCACATCCGACGATACTCTTTCTCCGGCCGTAGTACTCGTCGCATATTCCGGCAGCGCGAAGAAGTGGAGGTGCACAACACGATCGCCAAAATGCTCCCGTGTTGATGACGGGAGCAAGACCACATTACCAACCGAGCGAATACTCCTTGGCGTTTTGGACATCCCAAACTCGCATGCGACAGCTCTGTCGAAGGTGTTGAACGGACAAGGTTGTGGAAGGCAAGAAATCAAAGCAGAAGAAGGCTCGAGGGCTGCCGTTCAAAATGACTTCTGGCCATGCCGACCCAGCGGCAGTGGTGGCTGTTGCAATCATCACGACCGTCCTTGCATGCATATTTGTCGCGATGCGATTATATGCGCGAATATGTCTGGCAAGAAACGCGGGATGGGACGATTTGTGTATCACATTTTCCATGGTCGGTGCTCTCGATCGCACACTGTTTCAATCAGTGGTGAAATGCTGATTTTCGAGTCGTACAGCTCTTCGCAATCGCGACCATGGTCGTGATAATCCTCCAAGTCGAAACGGGAATGGGCAGACATTCGAAAGACATCGAACCGCATGAGTTGACGAAGAATCTGAAAGCTGTGAGTCCCTTCAGCCTTTCCCACGGGATCGTGGCAAGTCATTGTTGTGGCAAAGTGAGCTGAAAACTCGACCGTTCTAGTTCTGGGTCTCCCTCTACGTGTACAACATATCCCTCACACTTTCCAAAGTCTCGATCCTGATCCAGTACTTGCGGATTTTCCCTCAAAGGTGGTTCCGGATATCGACGTGGTGTCTGATGGCTTTCATCATCGCTTATGGGATTTATGCCGTTTTGACTGCGATTTTCCTTTGCAGGCCGATTGCTTATTTCTGGGATCGGACGATTGAGGGTGGGCAGTGTTTGAATCAGTTCGCAATCTGGTGAGTCTCTTCGGGAAGCAGTTCGGAGTAGTCTGGGCTGATCGTTTAAAGGTTCACCAATGCGGGCCTCAACATCGCAACCGATATAGCGACCACCATCCTCCCACTTCCCGTTCTCAACGCACTCGAATTACCCAGACGACAACGACGGGCTTTGATGCTGGTCTTCGGACTCGGAGGGTTCACCTGCATCATTTCGATTCTACGACTGCAGTCCCTCTACGTGATCGCCAACGCCGAAGATGTGTCCTGGGAGAATCCATTGGCGGCAATCTGGTCGGCCGTAGAAATGAACACAGCAATCATCGCATCTTGTGGTCCAACCATAAGACGACTCTTCCCAGCCTTGCTCAAAGCCACCAGCATCGGCGGAAGTCTCTCCCATACCAATCCTGATAATTTAGGCCGGACAGGAGGTTCAAAAGGACCTTGGATTGCATCAGGTACAGGCGCAGGAACATCAGGAACCCACTCTTCGAACAAGTCGCCTTTCACGAGTATGATGAAGTCAGGGCGCAATCATAATGTTCCTCCGCCTGTAGGAGCATACCATAGCATGCCTGAAAATGATAGCAGAGGCGATGGATTCATCGCACCAAAGAGTGGACTGCTTGTAGGAAAATCGAAGAGCCATATCCGGGCGCAAGACAGTATGGATGATATTGAATTACATCATATGCCTTTCCCGCAGGGGAAAATACATGTTATGACGAGTATTGAGCAAGCCACAGACGAAATGGAACGAGAAAAGAGTCGTGATGGTGATGGGTCGGAAAGTACCAAGGAGTTGGTGCGAGAGAGGACACATGATAGACGATCTTCATGAGAGTTGTTTTACATCTGTTGCCTGGCTGCTTTGCCAACATCCGGAGCACGCATGCTTGAGGTAGGGCCGACTATTAATGTACAGGGCATAGCGTGTGCCGTTGTGACGATTTGCGACTCTGCTCGTATTGCCTATTGTCAATCTGACTGTAGATCGGATGTCGCGCGAGCGTCCAGGTCTAGCAGGAGGCTTGCAATCCGCGCGGTCGTTTCCGACTAAGACGTGCTCAACGTTTCGAGCACAAGAACAAACAATGTTTGAGCCTTGCCCCAGAACACGAGGGAGTTCCTAGAGTGACAGGCACGCAGGACACCTCGCCCAATCTGGCCAGTCTCCAAACCAGTGGTCTGGTTGGATCATTTCGGCCACAATAGTGGCCGGTTAGCCGAGCGTTCGAGAGACCAGGCAAATATGCCATGCTCAGATACGCCACAGCCAAGGCAGCAGTTCTGGCATGGGAACGTGCCGCTGCTCGAGCATATCCGTCAATGGTTGAGTGCATTCACAATTTGGTCATTGCCATCAGCCACCTTTCCTTACAAATCGTGCAAGAGTCGGACCAAGCTCTTCTTGCGCTTTTCCTTCCTTTGCTTCTTTGGCCTGCTTTCTCTGCTTCTCGCGGAGTTCCATGACCCTCATCTTGTGCTCGTCGATCACGTTCTTATTGCCCTTCTTACGCATGTATTTTCGCAGACTGCTATTCTTGCCTCGGCCGCGGTTCTTCAGTTGCTCGATTCGTTCTCGCTCTGCTTCGGCTCCCGTCTTGCGATCAAGATCCTTTTCGCGTTGCCGCTGCTCGTGGGAGGCGCTGTCAAGATTGCCAATTGCGTTCGGATCAAGGCTGATCATTTCCGGCTGGAGCTTGTTTAGCAGAGATTTGACTTCGGCCTCCTGTCGCTGCTTGGCATTTTCGTATGGATTCTGCTCCAATGCATCGAAATTGGGCTCACCAGCACCAGGCACGATAATGGATGAAAAACCTTGATTGTGACCAATGCCGAGGATGTCTTCGAATGGGCACCAGCGGACTCTTTCCACGGCCTGATTCTGCGCACCCCACGCCATGTATGGCGATTGCACTTTGCTTTGTTCGACATCGTCGTGGTGCTTCGTGAACAAATCCTTCCAGATCGTAGTCTGTGTACCCCAGCCGACTGCGGTCAAATTTCGATCGCTAATGGCTAGACTAGTTCCTGGCGCGCGCAAGAAATACTCGTGTACGGGCTTGTAATTGCGCACATCCCAGACTGCCATCTTCTTATCCAATCCAGTGCTGACCATGTATCTCCCTTCGCGATCAACCGCAAGAGAGCTCACAGGACCACGATGGCAAAGCATCTTGACAAGCGGTGCAGTGCTGTTGGGTGACCACAACGAAACTGTACCGTCGTGTTGCCCAACGTGGAGAATGGCGTTATAGGGATTCTGCCCGAAAGCTGTGGGAGATCTCTGCTTGGTGCTCATCTGCATCACGAGCTGCCCGGTGCTTGTGTCCTGCCACTTGAGCCATCCTGCTCTTCCAATTGTGGCCAGAAGGTAGTGGTATGGTAGGAACTCCATGTGTGTAACCTCGATGTGCTGGTCCAAGTTGTGTATCTCAACGCCATGGTGGTCGTAAATATAGACGTTCTTCTTTTGTGCCACTGCGAGGTACTGGCTGTTGTGCAGGTACTTCACATCATGAACCGTCTCTCCCAATTGCAGCTCGTAATTCAACTTCCCACTTCGCCAATCCAGAGAAGCAATATGTCCTTTGCGCCCACCCAACACAAGGTCTTTGCCGTTCCTGGAATAATCGAAGGTGTACGGCCCCAAATCGGTGAGCTTGAGCTCGAAGCCCTTTTTGGCAGTCTCGACGCTGACAGCACTCCGAATATCGTCTTGTCGCGCTTTGTACGTCCTCTCCAATTCATGCTCAGGCTCCAGAAATCCAGAGTCGTTCTCGAGCAGAATTTCTGCATCTTTCGCCTTCAGCGCAGCATCTCTGTACCGCTCTTCCAGTGCTTTGAGATTCCCTCGCAGTTTCTTATCCTTGATACTTCGTAGCTGCACTGACTTTCCACGACCATATTGCCGGTTCGCCTCTTGCTGGCGCTTCTTCTGCTCGGCCTGCTCTGGCGTGAGCTGCGCGGTTGGGCCTTTCTTTTCCTTCGGCACCTCCAATTCCTCCCCTCCACGCCGAACGGCGATCTCCTGCTCAGTGGCCATTGTTCCGGCCTTTATCGTGGTACGAACATTTCTGGGGCGGCTAGATTTCAAACCCCGAGTCGAGCTTAGAACTTTTTGATCTTGGCGGCTCGGCCCGGGTCACGCTCCGATACCGCGCGAAGGCACGTTTTTGTTTCACAGCTCCATAAAATCTCCAGACTCTCGAACCATCACTCACTAGTTAGCTCCATTGCCCCGTCGACTGTCATCCGCGTCTCCTTGTGTTTCCGCATCGGCACATCAGACACGTTTCCTTTCATCAGCTATTGGGCTTCTGCCACTTCACACTCTCCTTCAATCGCATACAACACCTCCGAAACCCCCTTGCCACCATGATCGCCAAGTCCGCCCTCCAGCGAGCTGCAGCAGCTCCAGCTCGCGCGGCCTTCCAGCAACAATCTATCCGCGCCGCATCAGCCTGGTCGCAAGTGCCACAAGGCCCACCAGATGCGATTCTCGGTATCACTGAGGCATTCAAGAAGGACAGCAACAGCAAGAAGATCAATTTGGGTGTCGGTGCATACCGTGATGACAAGGGCAAGCCATATGTCCTGCCATCCGTGAAGACCGCCGAGCAAAAGGTTGTGCAGCAGAACTTGGACAAGGAGTACGCTGGCATCACTGGTGTGCCAGACTTCACCAAGGCCGCTGCTCTTCTCGCCTATGGCCCGGACAGCGCAGCTCTCAAGGAGGGTCGCGTTGTCATCACACAGTCCATCTCTGGTACTGGTGCTCTGCGGATAGGTGGTGAGTTCCTGGCTCGTCACTACCCAGGCGCAAAGGCCATCTACATCCCAACTCCATCATGGGCCAACCACAAGGCCGTTTTCTCCGACAGCGGCCTCGAGGTCAAGCAGTACAGATACTACAACAAGGACACTATTGGACTCGACTTCGATGGTATGGTGGCAGACATCAAGGCTATGCCAAAGGGCTCCATCGTCCTGCTTCACGCCTGTGCCCACAACCCAACTGGTGTCGACCCAACTGAGGAGCAGTGGAAGGCCATCAGCGACGCAGTCAAGGAGGGCGAGCACTTCCCATTCTTCGACATGGCCTACCAAGGCTTTGCCTCTGGTGACACCGACAAGGATGCATTCGCGCTCCGCTACTTCATCCAGCAAGGCCACCAACCATGCTTGGCTCAGTCGTTCGCCAAGAACATGGGTCTCTACGGCGAGCGTGTTGGCGCTTTCTCCATTGTCACCTCCTCTCCAGAGGAGAAGACCCGCGTCGACTCGCAAGTCAAGATCCTGGTCCGTCCACTCTACTCCAACCCACCGGTCCACGGCGCCCGCATTGCCAGCACTATCCTCAACGATCCAGCCCTCAACAAGCAGTGGCTCGGTGAGGTGAAGGAGATGGCAGACCGCATCATCAAGATGCGTGCTCTCCTGAAGGGCAACCTGGAGAAGCTCGGCAGCAAGCACAACTGGGATCACATCACCTCGCAGATCGGCATGTTTGCATACACAGGTCTGAAGCCTGAGCAAATGACGAAGCTCGCCGAGGAGCACTCGGTGTACGCAACCAAGGACGGCCGTATCAGCGTTGCTGGTATTACGTCTGAGAATGTTGGCCGGCTCGCCGAAGCGATCTATAAGATCACTGGTTAAAGCGGGCATCGCGTGCTGGGGAAAACTGTACACTAGCGACTCGCGCAGGAGCCAGCGATAGACGGATTGATTTCGAGATCCAATACGTGCCTTGACCTCGAGGATGGGGAAGGCATAGCTGCATGCAGTGGTGCTTTGCCCGTAGGAAGGAAATGATGTATAATAGACTGACGAGCATGATCCACACACTTCCCGAAACGTCCAGGTCGACTGCTTCACACATCGTGGGGCTGCATATGTTCGCGTTTCAAGCACGCCTTGACCGACTGTCATCAATGTGTTGTCATGGCGCGGCGTGGTCGATCCTGGGAGCCATCCGTGCCATCCTCGTGCGCGCGGCCGTTGACGGCATCGTGCATTGCCAGACAGCCTTCTCCCGCAGTTCGGTGCAGCGACAGTGCGCTGGAAGGGCGGCAGTCCGCCCTACTCGGTGCAGCTTGAGTCTCTGAACGCTTGAACGTCGCGATCTCCACGTGCTCCCGTTGCACGGAAGGTCGAGAGAGTGCAGTCCCGGTAATCGCTGCAATGTTAGCGCAGTGGCAGACGCCGAACGACACATCCCGGAGCTCCCACAACGGTAAGACAGGCGCGCATCCCTTATCTTTTGGATGCTTGGCCCTGACCTCGACTCCACCTGCTCGTTGCTCACCGGCGTCGTGCTCCCACTCGCGCGCTCGCTATGTCCGGCGGGCGAAGCTGTCGTGCAGCGCGCGGTGGAGCTGCGATGAGGAGAAGTGTGTTCTCGGCCCTGGTCGACTAGCAGCGACGGTCGATCACAGCAGAGTTTAGACCCTGCTTCCCTGTCGCACTGTGCAGTGACGTCGTTGGGGACAGGCACAGTTTTTTGCGCGAGTGTGACGAGCATGTTGCGCGCATTGCATTGTCTACATCACGGCATACGGGCGACACATATCTCGACAAAAGAAATCACCACGAGATGCAGCCTTGCGGGAGGTGCGTGGGAGCGAGGCGCCCGCCCGCCATGGCCCTGCGGCGGCAGCGTGACAGAGGTAGCACGAAATGTTAGCTTCAGTGTAGGCAGGAGACCAGTTTTCCAACGTGCTCCACCAGAGCATTACTCTGCGCGCTCAACCTCCGAATCCCCCCTCCTTCCTGTCCTCCGTGCGCACCTAATCGCGGCCGTGGGCGAGTGGTGCTGTGCAGTGTTAAGCTCGCCGTGTGCCGTTCCCCATTTCTCACCGTGTGCCCAGCGCTCACCCTCCGCACCCGTCCACCATCACGCCTGCCAGCCCGCCCGCCCTGTGAGAGACCAACCGACAAAGCAGGCACGCACGTGCGCAGGAAGCTAATCGTCCTGTCAAGATCGCGCAAAACCTCGCCGCTCCAACAGGCCCAACCTTGCCCGGCCGCTGCACCGGTGCTCTGGCGACATCATCTCCTCCTCCGCTAGCTGACATCATCGTGCTCGGGGCTTCTCACACAGCACACACGCGCGCGCAGAAATCAGCCGAGCTTGCACTTGCAGCACGGATTGCGGCAGGCAGCCCACACTGCGACCACCGACCGTCGCCGTCGTCCTCTGCTCCTTCGTTCGGACCCAGGCGCCAAGCATACCCTCACTTGCGCCGACGACAGCGGACCTCGAGCACGAAGTCGACCCGCCCCAATCACCCACTATCCATCCTCCCACCCAAGTTTGCCGATACAGAGATATCCCCCAACCATGCCTGCGGCAGATCAGAAAGTACGCCGCTCTCCTACTTCTCCCACTGCTTTTCTTCGGCAACACCAGCAGCGTATGAGCCTCGACTTTGCCGCCGGGAGGCCGTCAGCGGGAGCCGGAGCGCAAAAACACTGCGAGCTGCAGTGCTGCTGCTCGCCTTCCTCCACGACGCGCCGACCGCAGCTCAATCGCAATGCCGTGTCCGAATACTTCACCCCACGTCACTTTCAACTTGCGAGCGCGTACGACTATAGCTTTGACGCTGATGGTGTGTCTGATGAGCAGCCCGACGAGAATGTCTCGATCGAAAAACTGTTTGGCGATCTGATTGATCCGGCCACATTCGAGCAGGTGAGTGAATAGAGCAGACTGTCTGCGTGGAGGCGCGGTTTCGAAGGACAAGACAACTGACATATAAACCTCCGACCCAGATTCTCGAAATGGACGATGACGAAGACGAGCGCGAGTTCAGCAAATCGATAGTCTACGATTTCTTTGATCAAGCTGCAAATACCTTCAAGCAGATGCACCAGGGTCTGTAAGTATTTTTCACAAAAGTCCTGCCCCTTTCCGACAAAGCTGCGCGGCGATCGCATGAGAAGCAAAAACGAAGAAGCCGAAGCAGAAGAAGAATACCTCCCCTCCTCACAGAAACGGCACAACTAACCACCAACTCCCCTCTCCCAACAGCAAAGATGAAGATCTCGAAACCCTCTCATCCCTAGGCCATTTCCTCAAGGGCTCCTCAGCAACCCTCGGTCTCAACAAAGTCAAAGACTCATGCGAGAAAATCCAACATTTCGGCGCTCGTAAAGACGAAACAGGCAACAAAGATGTTGCCGATGACAAGGAGAGTTTGAGGAACTGCGAGAAATACATCAAGCAAGCCGAGAAAGACTTCAAGGATGCCGAGCGAGTGCTACGAAAATTCTTCCACGAGGATGTCCCTGAGAGCAGTACGGAGGACTCGTCTGCTGCGAAGAAGTCTTAGAGGCGCTGAGAAGTGGGGAGTCAAATCATATGACATGATCATGACATGACCTAAAATGGGGCGGGCACTGTGCAAGAGCGACCTTTCAGTGGATAGCTGTCGTCTTTTGTTTCTTGGATGGAATCAATGGCCCTGCCCTAGCTTTGGTATGCGGTGTGGGATCAAGAAGTGAGAGAGACAGTGAGAGAGAGACGAGAGAGTCAGGTCCTAAGATGGGTCGGAAAACTTTTATGTTTTGTCCAGCTTCTCTACCTTATCTGCTGCTACATTCTTGAACATTCGCCTAAAACTTACTTCTACGTTATATCGGTTTTGGGAGCTTATCTTGTCTATCCTCCAACTATCTCCACTCGCGTTTTGAGAGTTGGAACGGCCGCGAATCGTACTGTTGAGAGTAAACCATGGCCAGATAAAAACGTTATACATGATCGATCGTACGCTATGCTATGTCCCGAGTCTATCCCATCTTCTACCGCTCCCGGTCTTGCCTTGTCCTGATAAACTCAACCCAAGCAATCGAACCAGTCGATGGATTGTGACCGATGTAGAGGAAAGCAAGAACCATAAGAAACTTCATACATAAAACACATTTGGTAATGACATATATCGTTCCTCTCCGTAGAAGTAGTGGTATCTTGTTCATCCATAATACCAACCCCCAACAACTCCCCGACTCCTCGCCTGCCGCAATTCCGAAGTTTCAATATACTCAAAATGTTTCCTCAACTGTCGCTTGCTTGCTTGCCAGCTTTGGTGTTGTTACAAACGTACTCCCCCATATTCTTCTTCCTCTTTTGCCAGAACACAAATGCTGTCCCCCAAGCCCTTTCTCTATAATTTGACAGTAATTGCTTGCTCTTCTTCTACTGGCTCTTCGAGTTCTCAACCGATTTTGTAATAAATGGTTGCATCTCCTCTTCGCAATTTCGTTTAGGATTCGTATGGCAGCCGTGGAAATTCGCGATGAAGTCGCCTTCTTGGTAGAGACCTGTCACATCACCATTTGTTAGCCATTTAACACATTCTCAACAGTTTGGGTGATTGCAGGGTTGTGAAGTAGGAAGATATTGCAAACACGCACCCTCTGTCGTACTCTCCTCTGCAGTCTTCGTGTACGAGTTCAATTTCCTCTGCGGTATGAGCGCCAGTTTCGCCAGAATTGTTCCATGCCATTGCACGATATGCTCTAAAGCGTGTCCTTCTGCTTTTTGGAAATTGTAACTCCGGTACAAGGGGTCAAACCACGCATCGAGGAAGAATTTAGCCCAGTCGCCTGTTCGGAGGAGGAAACTTCCGCTCGCTAGCCCCTCGCCGTCTTGGGAGAGGATGAGGTTTATGGAGGAGACAGAGATGTGGGAGAGGGTTTTGATGACGCTGTCGGGTGGGACCACAGGTTGGTCTTTGATGAGGAGGGATTTGAGGAGGGGTGGGTCGAGGAGTTGGGTTTGGAGCGATTGCGTTGGGTTCATGATGAGGGCTTCGGAGGAGAGGTACCAGAGCCAGGTGCTGTGTGGGTTGAGAGTCATCGCGTGCCGGAGGGACGGGACGGAGGACCATGATTGAGGGGTCTTCTCCACCAGATCGTAGTCGGTCGTGTTGGTGAAGAAGTACGAGTAGCCATGGCGAGCGGCGTAGGCGCGGCGATTCTCCTTGATCGCTTCGCGAAAGGGTTCGGAGAGTTTGGGTTCGAGGTTCGTAACGATCACCACTGGTGGGGTGCCAGGTGGAATATATATTGATGTCGATGTACCCTTGAATAGGTATGTGAGGAGCCAGATGAGGCTGACGAAGCCCAGCAGCGGAGGCGCATATCGTTTGAGTAGTCGTCGTTGTTGGTAGGCGGAGGTGTGGGTAGGAGTATAGACGGTTGACGACTTTCGCGGGTACGGGAACTGCTGCATGTTGGAGACTTCTTGAGTCGGCGGTAGAAAGCCTAGACGGAAGACGGCACTGGGCACTCGAGGGGAAGTGGTTTGTCCGGCGGAGTGCTTCACCAGCTGTCCATATCGGCTCGACAGTCGTGTAGCGAGCGTGGACGGTGGTTGCGCGGAGGGTGTGCAGTGAGTGCGCAACGCACGTATGCAACGGCGGCGGTAGTGGGCTGGCTGGCGCAAGGAGAGTGGTGTCGGAGAGCCGCGAAATCGAGTACGGAGATGCCAATCAAGCAAGCTTCACATGCAGGGCACAGACGCGGCTGGGCAGATCTTCCGGCACGTGGTGTCCAAAAGCTTGAGCTTCTTTCCTCCTCCTCCTCCGTGTGGTCTCCGCTCTCTCGGGCACGCGACTGTGGCATTGCAGTGAGACTCCATCACATTGATGTTGAGACTCGGTGGTGCAAGTCAGCACACTGCGAGAGCACTTCGCATCGCGACTCTCACCGAAGCAGCGACAAAGCGCGTAATTGCGTTTGGCCGCCAACACCCTCCGCCATGTCGTGAGGCATACCCGAGGCGCTTTGGAAGCGCAAGACCACAATGGCAACAGGCTGCAATCGCTGTAGATGCCTCATCTCAAGGGCAATTGCCTGCTCAGCCAGAGCCATCAGCATACGACTTTGCGAAGACCCTGCCCGTTGTCTGTCCAGGATGCGGCGGCATGAGCCAGACGATTGACCCTGACGTTGCCGGATTCTACAGCCCGAAGAAGCGAAATATAAGGAAAGGAAGAGGCGCAGACAAGCAGGATGAAGAGAAAATCTTCGAGCAGGCCATGGCGAGATTGTCGTCAGAAGACCAGGCACCTATACTTCCTCCAAAGCCAGACGCAGAAGTTCTGGAGAACGACAAGCCTTTGCTATGCGATCGCTGCCATGACCTGATGTATCAGTCGAAAGGCCAGTCCATCCTTCATCCATCAATGGAGTCCATCCGCGATATCATCGAGTCGAGCCCCCACCGCGACAACCACATCTATCATGTCATCGATGCTGCAGACTTTCCCATGTCTCTCATCCCGAACCTGATCTCTTCGCTCGACTTACCACGCTTACGGACGCAAAACCGACGATCGAAGAGCAAGCAATACATTCGAGGCCGCAAAGCTGACATCTCATACATCATCACGAGATCTGACTTACTTGCGCCGAAAAAGGAGGACGTAGACCGATTGATGCCATATTTACAGGAAGTCCTCCGTGATGCTCTTGGCCGAGCGGGCAAGAATCTGCGCCTGGGCAATGTCAGGTGTGTCAGTGCTCAGCGAGGCTGGTGGACGCCGCAAGTCAAGGAGGAGATCTGGAAAAGAGGTGGCGCAGGTTGGGTGGTCGGTAAAGTCAATGTGGGCAAGAGTGCGTTGTTCGAGGTTGCATACCCGAAAGGCAGGAACATGAAGCCGGATACACAGGCACAGCTGGCAAAAGTCAAGCAGCGTGGTGTATTAGATGCGGCCCCTATGCCAGATGAGCAATTGCCAGTACAGGGAGAAAGCAGTGCAGCGGGCATTGGTGATAGCATGCTTGATGCCGCAGAGTCGAGACTGGACGAAGGTGCTGAAACGCGAAATGAAGCGAGGGAGCCGGAGAACGCATCCACAAGTACGAGCCTCGAAGCCGACGCTGAGGTGGAAGAGACAGCCGGTACGGTGATCGAGGAGCAGGGTTCAGCACAGCTCGGGGTCGCAGAAGGGGGCGAAACGGATGATGCTCAGCAATTGAGAGTCGAGGAAGACGGCATCGAAGAAGACGATGATAATGCCGATATCTCCCTGCTACCACCTGCACAGAAGGAGACAGCTTATCCTCACATGCCAATCGTTTCCTCGCTCCCAGGCACCACAGCTTCGCCAATCCGGATCCCGTATGGCAACGGCAAAGGCGAGCTGATCGATCTTCCCGGCATTCAACGCAGCTCGCTCGAAACACACATCCAGCCCGAACATCGAGCTTCTCTGGTCATGAAGAGTCGGGTTGTACCTGAACAAATCACCCTTCGTGCCGGCCGCTCTCTTCTCATCGGTGGTATCATCCGCATTACTCCCAAAACAGACGACCTCATCTTCCTCGCCTATGCTTTCACCCCGCTAACCCCACACGCCGCAAGGAACGGAAAAGCCATCGCCATTCAAACCGGCACCAACAAAGATGGAACTCCATACTCGGGCAACGTCGAGAACATCGGCACAGAAAGTGCAAAGAAACGCATCAAAAGCGCAGGAATTTTCAAAATCCAATGGGACGCCACGAACAAACGCACAGGCTCCCTAACAGACCGCACAGCCGGCAAACGAAAAGTAGACGAATTGCCTTTCAAGGTCTACAGCGCAGACATTCTGATTGAAAGTGTTGGATGGGTCGAAATCGCCGTTCAAATCCGTAGTCGGAAGAAGAAGCCTACTCCCGATGCGTTCGATCAATTGGGCATCGAAGGGGAAGATGAGTATTTGCAACAGAGGGCGGAACAGCGAGGATATTCGCAGCAGAAGTCTGATCAGAGGGAGGAGGACGACTTTCCTGAAGTTGAGGTCTTCAGTCCAAAGGGGAAGTTCATCGGGGTCAGAAGACCAATGAATGCATGGATTACGGGTGGGCCGAAGAAAGTGGCGAAGCATGCGGCGAAGAAGAGACCGAGGATGAGTATTTCTTATCAAAAGCGGATGGAGGGTGGGAGAAAGGGAGGGCAGCAGAGGGCTGAGTAGTGATGAGGATTCGAGTACATACTCTCCACTTTGATTGCCGCCATCAGTGACAGTCCATCTGTTCAAGGCCATATTACTTTTCGCAACTGCTTCCCGCCGGTTCATTACGTCTTTACTACGGCTGGTCCCTAAGCGCGTATTACTTCCTCGCTTTCATATGCCTAATCCTGTTTGTTCACCCTCGCAGTAGCATCGCTACCCATCGCACGCAAACCCAATTGGCTTCACCACATTACTACACTTGTGTCTGGTCATGACCTCCCCGGTATCCGCAGCTCTCATTTCCAAACCCCTCAGCTCAATCCTCGGACAAGGCGCTTTGGCTGAACACTGAAAATCTGTCACCGCATCTGTTCTCCTCTGCGTGCCCTTGATGTCCCTCCATTGCAAATCACTAATTTGAAAGAGACTTGTATCGCAATCTCCCGTTCCGCCCTCGAAGTTTACGCACTGCGTGATATCCAACGCAATCTCCGCTTCATGCAGCGTGAAATTCTCAAACGTGATGTTGCGAATATACCCCAACCCTCCTCCTCCACCGTTCGGCGGGACACCTTTCTGCACACCGGTCCAGGTCTTGATGTATCCTCCTTGACGCACAGGACCGAACATTTCGATATTGCGCGCGGTGAAATTCTCGATGAATTCGTATTTTCCTGGATATTGGCCTATGGAACCTAGGGCGATCCCGCTTCCGTGGTGGAAGATACCGTCTTCGACGAGGATGTTGGAACTGTTGGCTTTGGAGGAGATGTTGTCGTCTCCGCAGTCCACGGTCCAGTTGGCGAAGGTTATGTTGTTGGAGTAGATTGTATCTGCGCCGTCGGTGTTTAGAGGGCCGAATTTATCGCGGTGTTGGGAGTCGGTCGAGTTGATGTAGATGTTTCGGAGGAGGACGTTGTTGCTGTGGATGAGAGTCATGGTCCACATTTGGCTTTGAATGAAGTTGAGATCCTCGATGACAGAGTTGCGAAGAAAGCCGAAGGTGATTTGATGGGGACGTCGAGGGTAGTTGCTTGCCCCGTTGGTAAAGTCGTACCAGACTTGACCGTTGCCGTCAAAGGTGCCAGTGTTGGTGCTGCTGTGGAGATAGATGTCTTCGCCGCCGAAGTACCATGCTGTTGATTGGTTCTGGTAGCCCATGGGGAGGGAGTTTGCGAGCCAGTACTGAATGTCAGTACCCCAGAGTAAGGTGCCACGGATGTCAACTTCAACGTTGGAAAGGTTCGTGGTCGTCAGTACGGACTCAATGTGGTAGGTTGTGTTATCGAAGATGATCTTGCCATTTTGTCCACATTTCTTGAAGGCAGTGAGGATGTTTGATGCCGAGTCTCCACCGCCTGGTGCAGGCTTGACGTGGCAAACGTTGGAACGGGTGTCTGGTCCCGGTAGTATGTACGGAGCGCCTGGGTAATAATCTGGAGTAATGAACTTCATCCATGATGGCTGAGATGGCAGAGCTAATACTGCCTGTAGCCAGGGCAAGACTGCCATGATCGTGGAGAGCCTGCGCATTCTTGTGAGTACCAGTTGCCGCAAGAGGTAAGTGATGACTCGATGTATGTAGGGACGGGCAGACGTAGGATCTGTAGGCAGAGAGGGTGTGTTGGCAGGCCCTTAGGTGCTTAGAGGTGAACGGCAAGCATTTCCCATGTGAAGACCGCGTTTACACCACCCGCGTGCACTTCCATGCCGCAGCTCGAGCCACTCGACAAGAAATAGGAATCTGGGTATAGAGGGGAAGGACGATCCGCGGGGAGCCGTTGAGCCAATTTGCGAATGGAGGTCATGCCTTCCTTGTGCAGCTGTATGAGATAGTCGCGACTGATCTGCTCGACGACAGCTAGAGCTGAAATGGTTGCACCTACCGCTACACGACGGACACGGACAGAGCTTGTTCATAGGCCGTTGGGCGAGGGGTTCATGCAAGAGGTGGGCGCGGGAACGGTCGCAGAGAGGTCACGATGATCAATGCTGCAAGAAACAAGCGCAGAAGCGAAGCAACTGTAGCATAGAGACGGCACGCACGTGCTACAAAGACGGATGCACGACTTTGTACAGAGCATTGTAGCTCGCCAGCTGCCTTGCAGGATCAAGGCTCGTGCCAAGCTTCGTCCTCGGCGCTTCCTTCTGACTTCACGCCGACTAATTTGCTGACTGCCTGTGTCAAAACACATCACTTCTCTTAACGCATCAAGTAGACACCTTGATATCGAGAAACTGACATTTGTACATCAACTCATACTTGCTCTCATCTGCAATCAAGAATTTCTTCATACGGGCTACGAGCATCGTACACTTCTTTGAGGGGGCAATTCCGGATGACCCTATAGCACCTTCTTGTCGTCGTACACAGCTGGCAACACTCACCAAAGTACAGTTCGAGCAGCATGTTTGTCTTCCCGAAGTACAAAGGACATGACGCGACTTGACTTTGCGGTTCTACAAGCATATTCTCGTCATGTATCCTTCGGCCCTGGTCTGTCTGTCGAGACTTCTGCACACCAGTTTCGGGGGGTTATGCAACTTCGCTCTCAAGAGTCCTCTGTTCTCGACCACATCTCAAAGGCACCGAGGCTCCACACATTCCACCATAAGCCGCCTCAGAGCCGCAGTGCAAGCTGCGAGTTCTTGCACTTCTGAGACACCCTTGCTAAACTCTACAGTATATGGCCGAGATCTACCCCATCGGGCCCGTCACGGCTTTTCTGCCAAACCTACGACCTTTGCCGCGACCATGCGATACATTCTCATGGCAGTCATGCGAGGGCTTGTGGCCGCATATGTCATAGAAATGAATGCCAAGTGATTGAGGTTGAGACTCAAGGAGCGATACATCCGCCTTAGATCCTGTCCCGTCCTACGACATCCCGCTAGTGTATGCAAGTACGCTCGAAAGGATGATGACACAAAACGTGGTGTGATTCGCGGCGGCGAACAATGTACCGCCGCTCGAATGGAAGGTGACTAGAAGCGTGGTGTGATCAAGATGTAGCGGGATACTTATAACGTCCAGAGAACCCAAATGTCGTAACGATCCAGCTATACAGAGAAGACTGACGATATCCCATCATTGAGCGGCTTTCAGAATGTCCACATCTAGCACTCTCGAGAAGTCAACCTTGACAACAACACAACATGATCATCTTCAAAGCCTCCCTATCACAGCTTTACCGCCCCTCCCACATTTGGCCCGTACTCAACAGCGCAGATTTGCGAACCCAGCACCTCTCGGCCTCGGAGCCTTCGCACTGACAACATTTGTCCTCTCATGCATCAATCTCAGAGTCCTAGACATCACAGCCCCGAATCTTGTGATCGCTCTCGCATACGCCTACGGAGGACTGGTGCAACTCCTAGCCGGAATGTGGGAGATTGCATGCGGAAATACGTTTGGTGCGAGTAAGTAGTAACCTCCTCCCAAGAAAGAAAGCAGCGAGCAAACTCAATACAACATGTCACTAACGAGCATTCTCTTCTGTAAAGCTGCTCTATCCTCCTACGGCGGCTTCTGGATCTCCTTTGGAATCGTCTTAACGCCATCCTTCGGCATCGTAGATTCCTATCAAGACCAAGCCACAGGAGTCAACACTTTCCACGATGCATTCGCGATGTATCTCTGGGGCTGGTTCATTTTTACAACGTTGTGCTTACTTGTCACGACGCGGTCGACGCTGGCTTTCTTGTTCTTGTTCTTCGTTTTGGATCTGGCATTCTTGTGTTTGGCGCTTGGACAGCAGTACGCGTCGAGTTCTGCTGCAGAGGGGTTGCACAAGGCAGGTGGTGCATTTGGAATTTTGGCGGCTTTTGCGGCTTGGTGGAATATGTTTGCGGGCATGGCGGATCGGGAGAATTTTTGGTTTGAGGTGCCTGTTGGGAGGTTGCCTTGGAATGTGCAGAGGAGAGAGGCGAAGTGTGATGCTGGGGATGGAAAGGTATGAGGATTACGTGTAGAAGATTTTGTTCATTATTGTTGTGTCACGCCTACTGCGGTGACTTCATGTGGTAGCGGGTGCTGTAAACAGAGCATCGTGTACCATTTGTATTCGAGTCTCTGTGTCGCAACCCTTTGCGCGTTGGTCTGACGACGCATGGCAGGACCAGGTATTTCCAATCACTTCGGCAGACCTGGCTGCTGCGCGAGGTGGCAGAGAATCAGTCAGCCAAAAAAATTTACTTGAGCTGCGTTCGATTCGTGATGCCTCCTTTCGTCGTTGGCCTCATGAAGCTGCTTCGATTTCTCGTTTCGTTGCCTCTGCGATGAACTCCTGAAGATCTGGCATGTGTTGATTCGATTCTCTCGCTGATAAACATTAGCTCAAAACGGCAGCGAAGCATTATGCGGAAACTAACCTAGCCGCGCCGCAGTGCGATACTGCTCGATATAATGCCGACGCAATTTCTTCTCCCGCAGCTCTCTCTTTCGCATTTCCTCCTTCTCACGCTTCTCAATGAGCATCGGATCGTCGTCTTTGAGCACGATACTCCCACGAAAGGAAACTTCGTTCTTGACCTCTCCCGTTTCGTCATCCAGCATGAACACTTCGGCGTTTGCGCAGAATTTGTGAGCCTCAAGCATCTCTATTGTCTTGTCCAGTAGATCACCTATCGTCAATCCATTCTCATTTGTCACTGTCGCGGAGTGTCGGTCGTGGTCGTCCGAATGATGCGTAAAATTATAGCGACAGCATTCGAGGTAGACTTTGAGCTCCTTCACTGGAGGCTGGCAAACGTACATTCTCCGCACTCTTGCCCCAATCTTCTTTGGCATGCGGAAGTAATCGTTTGTGCTTGCAAATTCGGCCTTGAACAGAATCTCGTTGCCGGGAAGCGTCTCTTCGTAGCTAGAGAGTGCTCGATGTGTGCTGAAAAATGCTCGTGTGCCGAAACCTGGCAGCACTTCGCTGTATCCGCAGATGCGCCCTTGGAAGACGTTCTGAAAATGACCATCGAGTGTATCTGCGCGCAGGGAAAGCTGACGTTGCAAATTGACAGATGACTCAATGGCATCACGCCATTGGTGGTTGACGCGGTAGCACTTCAAGAGCTCGAGCACGGGCAATTTGCTGAGGATCAATTCGAGCAGTTCTGGGACGTCGAATACACGCTGCGCCAGGCCACGAGCTCGGTCGGGGCAGCGCTCGGTATACAGCGACGGACGACCTGTATTCCGAAGGTGGCTATCGAGACCTGCCGCGCCAGCTCGAGCACTCACTAACGCTGCTCGGAGAGCTTCGCTGCTGACGCTGTCTCCGGAGTTGGCCAACAGTTCGATCTGCTTGAGTGCATCATCCAAGCTGGCATGATGCTCAACAGCCGCACGAAATTCGTCGTCTCTCTGCTTGAATTTGCGCCGCCACTCTGTCATGCTCTCGGGTGAAGGCATGTTGTCATGCGTGCTGGTGCCAGTTCTTGTAGCACTGACTGAGGTCTTCGGTTGTATGAGGCGTCAACAGCTGTCAAGACGTGGCAATTCCGTGTTCTTAAAGTAAAAGAGAAGGAAAACAGTTGCTTCTGTCCGCGGAAGGTGAATTGTTTGGCTGAGTCAGAAGAGAATTACTTGCTTGTGATGCGAGACAAGTGACGGCCAAAAGACTCCAAATGTCTCAAGTAAACGTCCACTTTCCAAGCGCTGTTGTCTCAAGCTGCCGCCCCTTCGCTCTCAACAGCAAAGTGAAGTTGAAAGAGGCTGGACCGGCAGGTACTTACGAACAAGTGGGTCGGCTTTGTCATCACTGCCAAGAACGAGCTGGAATTGAGCCTTGACCGCCATTGACCCGTCGTTCACCTCACAAGCACAGCTACAGACCACTGCTGAAGATGATGATAAGGTCATTGCAACGATGTGCGCACTCCACGATAAGGGCTGCACATCATTTCGACATGCGCTACAACACCCATGTTTGACTTCACGCGAAGCTCACGCGGAGATTGCTACGCCACAGACGCGTTACTTCGCGTCTCCAGAGTGGGGAGGGGGTTTGTGATGGATCTGTTTTCCTACTCTGAGTTCTCTGCGCAGACATCGACTGGCACCTCAACTTGTGTGCCTCATGTGACGAGGTAAATGCTAACTCTCAGGCGGCGCCAACACGAGCGGGAAGAGTGATTGCGAACGGTGGAAGCAGCCATGGCTGAACAAGGTATTCGTTCAACGGCACAGCCCAGCAGTGTAGGGGCTGACTTGAGACGCGTCGAAGTCCGCGAGCAGAGGGTGTCCGATGATCTTGAGGACTCAGATTCTGAAGTGGACTGCACGATCAATAGCTGGAAGCTGAAAGAGAATTTGCTGGACGCCTTGGAGAAGATCAAACCGTCCGGCAGCTTCGCCGCTTTCGGCACTATCAGGCCAGAATTTTACGATCCGGTGATATCGATACCAGATGGAGGACCTCCCATCGCATTTCCGGTCAAAGAAGAGGCCGCAAAGAGACTCATCGCAGCAAGTCATCAAGCCCCGTTCGGCAGAGGCTCCGAGACACTTATTGACCAGAATGTTCGGAGAACATGGGAACTGAACGGCGATCAGTTTCGCTTGTGTAATCCGGCCTACAATAATGCGACGCTGAATGCCACTCTCTGCATGGTGCAGAGGGAATTGGGCATACCCCAAAGCACGAGCATAAGGGCTTATCTTTATAAATTGCTCATCTATGAACAGGGTGCTATGTTTCGTGCGCACACAGAATAAGGACACGTGGCCATGACATTGCGCAAGCTTTAACGATAGAACAGTACAGAAAAGATTCCAGGGATGTTTGGCACGCTCATCATGTGCCTGCCTTCAGCACACGAAGGTGGTGACCTCGTCCTTACACACCGAGGATCAACGAAACGTTTTTCCACTTCCAAAGAGCAGCCATGCTTTGCTTGCTGGTACTCCGATGTGCAACATGAAGTCCAAGAAGTAACATCTGGCTACCGCATCGTTCTGACGTACAATCTTGTTCAGAGCACGAATCCAGTACCAAACCTGTCAGCCTCAATGATGGACCAAGACTTTTCAGAGTTGAAGCGCTCTCTCAAGAATTGGTCTGCCTCGACAAACGGGGCCGCTGTGCATATACTTGAACACAAGTATACAGATGTTAGCTTGAGGCTATCCGCGATGAAGGGTGCTGACCACAGCAGAGTCATGGCGCTTCAACGATTTGCTGGAAAGTACAAATACAACATCTTCCTCGGATCCATGGAGCACGAAAGGAGCGGGTCTGCGGAGGACAACTACGATCCGTACGATAGGTATGGAAACATGTACGGGCGTCGAGGGTGGTATGACGACGATGACGAGGAGGAGGATGATGGATATGGTTTTGGACCGCGCGATGACGGAGGCTACCACGTCATAGAAGAAGTCATTGACGAGAAAACAACCTTGAACCGAGTAATAGTACCTGATGAAGCGGGCACCGAAATCCTGACGGAAATCAACGTAGACGGCGATGAGCTGCTCTGGAGTGAAGCGTTTACTGGAGAACGCGAGCCAGATGACCACGAGTACGAAGGATACACTGGCAATGCGGGCGCCCAAGCGACGCACTGGTATCGCGACACTGTAAGTGCAAAGCCCACCAAACCGAAGCCATCGCGCCCCTTGGTCGGGTCTCTGCGACGCAGCCCTGCTGAGGACCAAGTCCCTGAGCACATGTCCCTCTGTCTATTTGCACTCGGTAAAGCCTCCTGAAGGTTCTTCATGGTGATCTGAAGCTGACTAGTATCTGGACAGGTTGTGATTCTTGTGCCAGCCAAACGCACTGTAAAGTGGTGCCTCAAACCTTTCGATCGTAACTCAAGCATTTACGGCGTTCAGAAAGATATCCTACCGCTGTTGACTTGGTTGAGGACCAGGTATGGTGAGCAAGGCTCTGCCGAGCAAAGAGCACAAGCAAAGAGCGATCTATCTGAGGCTTGCATCTACGTGACACAGCAGAACAGTCTAGCAAGCGAGCGCTCCAGTCAACGTCCGTTTCCTGCAGATGTTTGCAGTGAAGTTATTGATATCCTCGTGCAGCTGGAGGACTACGAGGCCCTCGTGGCAGCTGTAGCAAGCTCAGCGGATCAGCTGTCGTCTGCAGCTTTCAAGACTCTTGCGCCTCTTATTAGCGATCATTTTGAGAGGCTTGCTCCAGCGTAAGGAGCATAATGAACAACGAGCTCGATCCACGCAGCTAACTCACTTCCAGTCTCAACAAGGCCTTCGGCCGAATTAATTCTCTCAAAGTTACCTTTGAAGCGCTCAAGGCGCTCTTTGATGGCGAGCTTTCTGGACGCGATGGTCAAACGGTGGACTGGACCAAAGACATAACAAGGCGAGCAATAGGCGGAATCGTGGAGCCACAAGTACAAGACGGTACGGCTTTGGCAGAGATAGTAATATGCTTCAAAGGATTGAACGAGTGAGTATCTTGTCTGCCTGTTATTCGTCCGCGTACTGACCATCGCAGCATGCCTGACTTGATCATGCAACGCGCTGGCAACACGAACTTTATGCTGGCTTTTCTGGCTAGCTTGACCGGGAAAGGTCACGAGGCTCTCTCACCAGACGAAGTGCTGAACATTGTCAAGCATTTCGTGCGCTACGTACTCGACGGCTTTCTTCCGACCGCCCAGTCTACTGCAGATCACAAGCGGCTCAAGACAGGTACCAATGCAGCTGCCACTGGTCCAGAGGTGCACTCGCAGACTCCCGCAGACATCGCGGAGTTGTGGCGCTATCTCTTAGCTAAAGGCATGCGCGGAGAAGTCGAATCCTTCTTCACTGCAATGGACCGCGCGCTTGTGGCCAGCGACGGACCATCGGTGTTTGAAAGTTTTTATGTCTTTCCTGAAGGTCGTTCAACCGCTTGTCGAGCGCATCATCGGCAAAGAGTACGGACCCGCCTGCCAGAACCTTTATTTGGGCATATTCGAAGCTTGCATCATGGAATACGTACAGGACCAGCCCCCAGCATTCCAGAACTGGGCACGGAACCGGCTGAGATGCAACTGCGCCACCTGTTTCCCAGTCAACCTCTTCCTCACAAGCGTCACACAACAAGTCGGACGCTTTCCTTTGAGCAAAAACAAGAGACATCATGTACACTCGCAACTCGACATGTCTGGTGCCGACTGCACGCATATCACAGAGCGTCATACGAGGCCAGAAACGTTGGTCGTAACTAAACGAGATCGTGCCAAAGGGGTGTACGATGCTTGGTTCACTCGATGCGAGATTGTTGCTAAGATGATGAGGGCTTTCGATCAGGATCTGCTTCGAAAACTGCTGGGTCAAAACTACGAGGAGATCTTGGAGATGCGGGCCGTCATTCACTCTCGAGATGCCAAGATTCCCGGATGCCTTAAGACTGCGTTGCCTGCGGTGCTGGCACCGAGGCCTGATCCACCGCACGTTGCTCCAAAACCTGCCGCGGTTGCTGGTCCTTCTCATACAGGGACCAAAAGGCTGATCGAAGTCATTGATCTTGACAGTGATTAATGTGCTATTGGAGCACAAGCGCCATTGTATTTCTAATGAATCATCGAAGTTAGGCGAGGTATATTCGCGGATCCTTCTTCCTCGGAGTCTGCTCCATACAGACAATCATGCGAGGCAGCCCCGGACCATCACAATCCGATAGCGTCATATCGAGCACGCACGAGACCGATTGGGATGACCACCAGTTCGAAACGAGCGAAGCCATGGCCGGTGATCAGATGACAATATTACGACCTGTTGAGCTGTCCCGTGTCGCGGAGAACGAACTCATCTGCATTATAGGACATCCAGTTTGATATCCCGGCTCAACCGACCAGCTGACACACTTCCCAAAGCAGGCAAAATGCCCCAATTCCGTTAGCACCACGCCTACATGTCTCTTCTCCTCGTCCGTCACTCGGACGAACATCGAACACCACTCTGCCGCGCCTACAAAGACACAAAATGTCTCGCCAAGCCACGATCCTGACGAAGACTAGATTAGTGATACACACTAAACCTTTCACTTCATACTCTCCAGAGATCAGCCATATTGCTCTTGCATCTACTTCCTTACCTGCTTGCGTGCCTAACTGCCTGCCTAAGTGTAACTACAACTGCAATTGCGTGGAGTAATATTTCACACTCACACTCACACTCACTCTCCCCACGCCAAATCCCCAAATCCTACTGCTGCTATAGCACACACCTTCCAGAGACATTGGGGGTGTATTGGCTCCTTCATGCAGTTTACCGAGTCCTGCAGAAAAACCACATACGCGAGCAACAACGCCATCTCCGATGCCTCATCAGCCTCAGACCCGATCACACATTGCACACCACGATCCTCGAGAAAACGTGGAGCTTAGCTGAGCTGAGGTGCAGAAGACCAGGGGTGTGGTGCCTTTCACACCAGCCACGCCAGCGCCAGCTACCTACTAGCTCAGCTCAGATTAGGAACATGCTTGCGAAAAATGCTCGCTGACGTGCTTTTTTGCTTGAACCACAGCAGCCCAACTGCTATTGTCTCAGGAAGGTTTTATCAAACAACCAGTACCATAGAATGACAAGCATGCAACTAGAAGCGTACTTTAATGCAAATGATGTCAAACGACATGTTCAGAAACGTGGCTCAATGATGAGGTTCTCTCTGTCAAATGTTGTTATACATCTACATTGATTGGACGCTTTCATCCGTCTCTCTGCCTAGCAATCTGTTTCCGATTCACTTCGGGCTGAGACCGTACAACCATATCAGTACATACAGAAGCTGATAATGAAGAAAGTACGAGCACCAGATGATGCACCACGTAGAGAAAGCCTGCCTGCGTGATGCAAACGAGCCGCGAGCTGCGAGCAGAAACGCTCCGCTGTAAAGTAACATTCCGTATTCCGAAAATGTAGGACCAAAGAGAATCCGTTTGCCGAACCAAGGGGATAGCGGACTTGTCGGTGGTGAAGTTCCGCCATTGTTGTGTGTAAACATTCTTCTTCTTCTTCTTCTTCTTCTGGCGAACCTCCTGGGTTGCCGTCGACGTCGTCGTCTTCCAGACCTCCTTCCATTCTGTGGTCTCGAGGGGGTTTTTCCTTATGCCGCCAATAACAAAAATAAAAACGCCTTTGCCTTGTGCCCAATGTGCGAGGACCATGATGAAGAGACCTCGCTATGCTATTGTCGTGTACCAGAAAAGGCCGAGAGTGTCGCGTATTCGTGGTTGTACTGCACGCGCGCACATTACGAAGAGATTCGTTGGTGATGAAGGTTGAACTTCATCCAGCTTCATCATCGAGAAGATTGCCTCAGGCTGCCAGTTTCTGAAGTTCGTTGACGTTGAACTTCGGCCTTGACCATTTTCTCAGCGACATCTGAAGGCGTTGCTGCAGAAGTGTTCATGCTCCGCGCACCAGCGATGAGATAGCCTTCCTCGCCCTCGAGCTCCAGTGGCGTTACAGGTCCAGGACTTCCTAGAGGTTGCAATCGTGGACTGACTGGTTTGCCACCCACAGATGTGGAGAAGAGTTCCCGGTGATTGAAGTACAGCTGCTTCTGTGCATCGTTGTACAATCGCTGGTATTGTCTCGGAGACATCGGTGGCTGTGGTGATGATGCGTGGGAATTGACATCTGGCGTGGAATTGAGACTGCTTTGTGCGGAGGGGAAATTCGCCGGATGGAATCTCGGAAGTGACGGCAACCGCAACGAGTTACTCGGAGCTCGACGCTGTTGCTGTTGAGAGCGGTGATGGTGTTGAACGCTGCTCGTCCGTGAATGCATTGGTCGTTGTGGTGGTGATTGGAAACCGTCGAAGTGGCCGGGGTTCTTATGGCCAGGCGACAGAGGTGAAGTTGGTCTCATGGCGGGCGAGGTGCGTGGCGAAGGCATCCCTCTCGGAGCAGCCAAACCGGAATAGAAGCCGGGGGTGGGTGAACGTCCTCGTGCAGGAGCGGTCGTGGTTGTCGTCGTGGTGTTGGGCCGCGAGCGTGCTGATGATGTGGCAGTAGCAGAGAGCGAATGCAGCTTGGTGGCGGCGTTGGAAGACATGCGATCACGAGCAAGGCCCCCAAAGTGCGTGTGGTCGTTACACCTCGCAGCACCACTAGCGGAAGTGATGCACGCCTGCGTCTTGGAAATGGATGCAGGCCAAGCGGTGGGTCGTGGATGGAGACTAATAACCGACAAACGAGCTGCGCGCCTATGCTGGCTGGTGGCTCGCTGTACTTTGTGCTGCCGCCGGGTCGCGCGCTGGAGCACGCCCACGTTTTCTTGAATCAAAATCGCGATGCACAGGCAGTTGACGTCGTTGTCACGAGACGGTCTCCTGGCTTGTTTGTCTTCGTGTTGTGACAATGCCGCCGGGGTGGTCTTTGTTTGTGATTTGCGATATGTCGATGTTCGTGCTCGTGAGGCACAGCTAGCAGCAGCGACTCGGCTTCTTCAACCGCTGGGCAGGTGGGCGTTCCGATCGTTACTCTTTATCGACAAGAGGAAATTGAGAGCCTGTGTGGACCCTGGGCGCCGTGTGCGTATGAGAAGGGCGATTGCACGGTTTATGTGGAGCCAGTGCCTGAGCTTTCTGTTGCACACCGTTGTCGGGTCGCGGAGATCAGTAGTGACAAGAGTACTTGCTGCTGCCTCTTACTGTGCTAATTCGAGGTGCTACTGCCGCCTTCCCGTTGTGGGTTCTTTGTTCGAAGGAAGGGCAGTTGTGGAATCGGCGGCTCTCGTGCCTTTTTCTACCACGCCTGCGCCCACTACTCGCGAGCATGTTCTCGAACAATGAAGACGGCATTGATGACAAGCCACTTACTCCGATCAGGCTAGGCAGGGAGGTGACGGCCCATGACGGTGTTGCAATTATCAGATGACGGCCTCTTCACGCAAAGCTCGGCAACTAAGAGAAAAGAAGGGTACCCCGCAGAGCCAGCAAAGGCAAAGGCAAAATCCATTTGCGCGCTGTAATAATTCAGCACTTTCCAGACCGAGAGTGAACAATGCGCGGCCGCGGTCAGCGAATCACCCTTGCCAATTATCTCATCATCTGCAATATCCACCTCTCTGCTCCAAGAGAGCGGTTCGCTGCTGGGTCACCAGACCGCAGCAGCTTCACCAGCAGGAATCGAAGGGTGCCGAAGCGGGAGAAGCGCACACTACCAAAACTACTACTGCAATGGTAACCTATGATGGACTCAACTCCGTGGCCTTCGGAACACTCGGCTCGTTTCTTCATTCCGTACAGAAACGGCGTCCTTACTTGTCACAATGCCATCAGGTGCGAACGCTCGCCCTCGAAGCGCCGCGGTTGTAACAACAACGTCGCGCATGTCGGAGTAGTTTCCGCCTATCAAAACACGCAGTAGAGCTGAGGAGAAGCACCAGTCCTGGTGCTTTCAGCAAGGATTGCCGACTGCGCATGAGGATCTCATCCCTATAACGACCGCGCAGTTGACCCTTGTGATCGATAGCCCAATGATACGCATACACTTGTTTCTCTTTCCAAATCGCTACTCGGGAAGACGCGGTTGTATGCGTCTCTCTTGTTCGCACATGTTTCTGCAACGCGAGAGGACCATCACCGTTCTCACGTTCGCTCACTCGCCTCTGGAGATACGAAGAGGTCAGGAAAGGATTTCCCGCCATGCGTCACGACACATGGCGCCGTCGAAACTCAGAAACGGCAGATAGCCACACCCGCTGGCCGATGATCGCATCCTTGTTCGACGCGCGAGCTTGAGCCTCCTCTTCCTTGCCTGCCCTGTCCGTTTCATCTTGGTCCGATTTTCAGCCGCACGGCATCAATCGTCAGCGCCTTTTCTGACATCGATGACTGTCGTGGTCGACCTTCATTGACGGGTTCGTCAGACAAGGTGGTGCTCGCCTTCTGTCCGTCTACGTCGTCCTGCCACGCCAGACCAGGGCCGAGCGGTGTATCCATGGTGGAGAGCATGCACGAAGACCGCAAAGATGAGTTGTCGTACATGGGGCGTGGGGGGCCAAAGCGCATGACAATGGACAATTGAAGGAACTTGACGTTGCTCGGCGTGGAGGTTAGACGAACGCGCATTGTCAGCAGGACCTCTTGCCATGGCGATAGAGGTTTTGAAGGAACGTTAGAGACATTCCGGCTTCGACTCAAATCCAGAAGCGTGGATGAGTCTTACATGTGGCATGAACGTGTGCGTCACCCTAGGCGCCCTGCATGAGTTGCTGACGATGATGCATTTCGTCAAGCTGTGGTTGTTCTGCAATGAGGAGTCGGTGGCTTCTGCAGGGTAATGCCACAGCATTGGTTCTGCGAATGTCTTGGACGTGACGGAGAGATGATGGTATATGTTTTTGAGCACAGGCGCCCGAGCCGAAGCTTCGGTCGGCCTAGAGCTTTCAGATGACATTCAGTGAAATGAGGAAGAGACAGAGTGCTCGTAGATCTTTTGAGCGGTGAGCGAGTACCGAAGTAATGTGTAGTATGTAGCTGGCAAGTATGAGCCAGATCGTGACCACGAGATCGAAGCGGGAGGAAAAGAAAGCGACCAGACATAGCAACTTCATTCTCATCAGAACATTGGTGAACACAAGCAAAGATCCTCCACCGCTTGGAACATCGTCATAGATGGTAGCCAACGACTCATTCACTCCTCGACCGCAAGGACGCAAATCCTCCCGCCAGCCACCGTCTCATCTCCTGACCAGCCAAAGAGTAATGTCACCCGAGTGAACAGAATGCGATGATGAAGATACTCGACCTCCTCAGCTTTCATCCTCAGCAGATCTTCTGGTCCTCTTCCGAGTAGATCCCTCCATGCCTCGTCGCTGAAAAGCAATTTGCCGCAGGCGACAGCGCCTGTCTCGTCAATGACTTGCCCAACGATTCTGGGATTGAGACGTAGAGTGACTTGTTTGTCGCAGCCTTTGCACTTCGATGTCAGGGCGTTTGCGTAGGTCGGGATACTGCAGCATTCGCCGAATAGGAGCATCTGGCTTTTCCAGTAGTCTAGTAGTTTGAACTCTGTCATGAGGAGACTGAGGTATCCTTGGAAGATCGTGGTTTCGATTGGGTGAGAGCATCGTGCGAGTTCGTCGAGGTCGCCAATCGTGTATAAGCAGCGCAGCGAGCTTCCGCGAACGTCGTCGGCTGAGAAGATGTCTTGTGGAAAGGGCGGATTGATTGCTTCGCGAGTGCGCAGTCGGAGAGACCATTTGCGTAGCCAGGTTGCGTCTGGGATTGCAGGATCGACGTCGATGATTGTGGCGGAGGTGAGGCTGAGATAGATCTTGAGGATGTCAATCATTGCAGCAAGATGAATAGAAGCCAGCTTCTGACTTACGTTACGGCCAATCTTCCAGCCTGGTGCTTGAAGGAGCAACACCGTCTCTCCTGGCTTCCAGGCTTCTCCAGCAGTATTGTTGGATGTATCGCTGTGCTCCTGGGGTTGGCTTGCGAGAGGCGAGGATGCAGAAGTGCCCCATAGGCCTAGTGTAGCTTCGCCAGTATCATCATGGACTTGTAGATTGACGTTTTCTGTGACGCTTTCATCCTTACGGGTAACTGTTGAGGCGTCAGTCACTTGATGAATCGTGAGGCAGGAGCAGGCGAGCAACCTTTCTTCTTCGCCCCAATGCTCTTCACGACCACGAGCAACTTAGCATCGACCACATCGTAGCCTCCATTCATGAATGTTTCCAGAGTCAAGAGACGATTGATAGGTACGTTGTCTTTGTACTCAAGCGGCGTCCGATACATCTTGCCATCGTCGCTGTTCTCGTGTAGCATGATATGACAGTTCCGGTCGCGCTCAGGAAAGATTGAAGTGAATAGAGGTGCACTTGAGCTTGATAGTGTTCCATTCTCGCCATTGCTGACTGTCACACATATCAGCATTTGGTAGCAAGCGCTTCAGCGACAGATTGCCATACTGTGATTGACCCAGACAGATACAAGAGAGCCAATGCGAATATTTGGCAAGCGTGTTGCATACCACAGACGGACTGTGATGGCGCCACTGCCGTCCTTCACACATAGCTTCACGCAACCTTTCGCAGAGCGTGGTGTCCGGGCAGAATTGGCAACGTCGAAGATGTTCGCGACTCGTCCCATGAAGGTCACGGCTTTTGGGCCTGCGATGAGGTCGCTTATCTCCATGTCCGCGTACTCGAAGTCTAAATCTCGTCAGCGAGTATCAACGCCAACCAAGAAGCTCCTTACCCGGATGCCATATCTCTTGAGCTTTTGGCTGGAGAGCTTCTTGAAGTTCCTCGGCAGTGAAGCCATCGCCCACAGGTGTCTCTACAGCCGGAGATTTGACTGGAGAGGTGACTGGTGTCAGATAAGCCTGAATGGAGGCGTTGGTGCTCTTAGAGCCGCCCATTTTTAGGATGTATCAAAAGTGTATGAAGAATGAGTATGTGGGACGAAGGGTTGTCAGATGAGATGCAGGCAGAACTGGCCGTGCGAGGAAGGAGCGCGTGCATCGCGACTTCCTCAGCACCTTTCCAGGATCCTTGATTTCGCCACCTACCTACTGTTGATGCGAGCACGCACTCCTTTTGTTGAGCGCTTACAACAACCTGTACGTTCGTGCGAAAAGGGCGCACGCTCTACGTGAAGCCCGCCGTCGCACCATTCCACGAGTGGCTCTCCGGGTGCAGCAGGCCTTAGATGGCGATCCCGCTGTTTCTGGCCTTCGTGCACAGGGCTGTGATGGATGTTCAGCCTTATGATCGCTGCAGCAGTACGGAGTCAACATCTAGCGCTGCTCCCCGCTCTGCAACTGGTGCCAATGGTATATGCTTTTTGAATTATCCAGCCTCTTTCAGGTCTTCCCCCGCCACGCACTTGCACTCGCAGCTTGATCTTGTAAGGTCTGTCGCAACCACGGCTCTCCTTGCGCAACACCGTTGGTCATTGCCGCGTCCTCGCCAGTAGTCGCAACAGCAGAAGCGCAAGTCTGCTGGGCCGCGTCAACGACTTTGCTCCAAGTGTTGAGATCGAATTTTCCTGCAGATTGGTCGAGCAATTGTTCACCGTCCTTGTTGAAAGCAAGGGCATGGATGCTCCTACTGCTCTTGATGGTCTTCTCGTCAGGCGCCATAATGACCTCTCCCTCGGCACCGACAGCTGCCAGAACAGCACTCATCGTCGTCGCAAGCGGTAGTCCTCCGTCAGCCAGTGCGAGGAAGGCAGCGTTCAGCAATGCGGGCAAGGTCGAGATGTCTGTAGGCGTTTTGCGAAATTTCATCGTTGGCTCCTTCGTGACTTGCAGCGTGACTTGGATCAGAGTTCGCGGATGCATGTGAACGAGCAGAATGCTTTTGAGAACGGATGCTACCACTGTCTCCAGCCACCTTTCACGCGGCCCACCGACTCCAGCAGTCGGCCGCAAGTTGACCTCGATTGCAGCTTCTTCCGGCAGTTCATCTCGTCGTTGCACGTCAACGGGTCCATTGACACCGGCGATGACTGTGTAGAGGCCGTCTGAGAATACCGTTGACCCATCAGCCCTCACTAACGGGTGCTGTATCACTTGAGGTCCCATATTGCTGTCAAGTGCCGTGCGTGTGGCAGACAAACAGAGTTGCCAAAATCGTAGCTCGAGCTGTATGGAGGCGTGCTGTGCCATGATTGGCTGGTGGGCAGCAGCGACCACAACATCCCAGCTTCACGTAAACACGAGACCACCGCCGCACCCGCACAGACAACGACCACTTCGCGAGGCCATCCTTACAGCAAAAGTCGCACGACGCGCCGGCGAGCGCAACTTTCCTCAATTGACGCTTCATATGTATGCGCAACGACTCGATCTGCGACGATAAGCTTTCGCGCACGCGACTGCCCACCCACGCGACCTGCCCGAAACCTGGACGCAAGACATGTCAATCGTGTTGACACGAGCGCCGCTAGAAGTCATTGGAATGAACGGAGGCGCTACTCAGAAAAGACGCAGTGCGCGACTGTCGGGCGAGGGCAACGGGGAGAATGAACCACCGGCGAAGAAGGCGAAGGTCAATGGAGCCACGACGACCACGATAAATACAAAACAACAAGATGGCGAACCTAAGAAAGCTGCGAGTAGAAAGAAACGGCAAGGTAGGGATACGCTGCGAGGGGGCAAGGGTGGGATTCTGGCGCTGACCTTGGGCAGAATATACCGATCAGGCAGACGACTTCCAGTTCGCACGGAAAAGCAGTAAGCGCAAGAAGACCACTCAGGATGCTGTTGTTCATAGCAATTTGGAAGCTGCACCAGCAGCTGAAAGTGCACCAGTAGCGGAGAAGGAACAGCCTGCGCAGGCCGAGCCTCCAGCTGATGAGCCAGCACCGAAAACCACGCAAAAGAAGACGCGAAGACGACTGCCAACGACACCTGAGCGCGAATTTACCGAGAAGCCATCCCGACGGAGCAAACGCCTGTCAGACGAGAAAGCGACAGAAGCAGCAGCGCAACCCTCCCCACAAAGGCGAGCCCACGCAAAGTCGCACGAGAATGCGGATCGTTCACCAAGTCCCGGGCGAGGACGTCCTCTTACGGTGGAGAAGAAGCGATCACAGCCAGCTGAGGAGCGAAGAGAGACTCGAGTGATGCAAATCTCATTACCTTTTGCCGATACCCCCATTCAACGGCGAAACAAGGAGATGCGCAAGACGAGTGCAGAAAGCCATCGGCGTAGCAGCACAGGAATGCGCGGAAAACGGGCGAGTAGTGTTATTGACGAAGGGCGAGGCAATGGTAAGTCGATCATTTTTTTTCAGGAATGGGTGTGCAGCTCCTCACCTGGTGCCTTTGCATGCAGAGCTGTCAAAAACAACAACAGTTCAGTCAAATCACCATGCGATGGAGCCGACAGTGATTGGGCTCTCGCCTGACAGCGCTTCTGGAGACCAAGCAACGTCTACGGCTGAAAGTCAGATCACGAACGGGGATACACAAGAAACCATTGCTGACGAGAATCCCACCATTTCAGCTCTGCCGCATACTGAAGTTCCGGCAAATGAGTTTTACAAGCATATATCTGCAGACATTACTGAACCTCGCCGCATGCGATCTCTGCTTGGGTGGTGCGGGACAAGGGTGTTGCCACCAAAACCTCATCCACCAACTCAGAATACCCCATCGGCAATGCTGGAATTTCAAGCACAGCAAGCAGGCGAGTAACATTATCTCCCCTCCATCTTTCGGCTGACTGACTTTGTATTAGCGCACGTGATTCAAGAAGAGCTGTCACAAAGCCTGATGAGAAACGGAACACTGAGCGATTGGTTTTCGAGAGACGAGTCGGTCCCGCCTCAAATACCGTTGCGCAAGAAAGCGAACCCTCGAAACGTTGCCAATGCTGCAAAAGCTGAAGAGCTGGAACGAGAACTAGAACGGTAAGCATCGCAAGCTCTCCGAATCGCTATGGCAGCTAATGACCTCGTGTAGATTGAAGTCAGAACGCGCCGAATGGGATGCTCTAACAAAATCTGCGGCTTCTGTAACATTACACCCCAGCAACACCGAAGAACAACAACCTGCCGAAACGGGAAGTTTATCACCAGTGCACTCGGACCTACTCGATAGTCCACAACGCAGGATCTTTGAACAGTTAACTTCTTCCTCGGAAGATGCAACAGCCACAGTCGCCGACCCGGGAACAATAAAATCCCGGCTGAAAACTATCTCTGAAGATTTGGAGTTTGCGGTTGATCAGTTCGCCCACGGGATTCATACTCTCAGCACAACGCGCGAGACAGCGGAACGCGTGGCGGAGAAGTCTTTGGCTGATGCTGCGAATGTGTTGGAGGAGAGGGAGAAGCTGCGAAACCAAGGAAGCCAGGCTGTAAATCAGATGGACGCACTGAGGGGTTTGGCGAGGGTTTTGAATTCGCAGCAGCAGCAAAGGCGGTAGCCGGGTCCGAAGTTTGTGACTTTTGTATCAGTGACTGAGTCACTGTTGCTATGTGCAGGTTATAGTTGCTCGTTCACCTCTTCTTCTCGGCCGGCCGTTATTCAAGTTGGAAAATGGATGGCTGAGGCGGAAGTGGGGAATTTCAGCAATGGACAACGGCAGACAGACAAATTTACGACAATGAAGAACGTGATTTCATTCATTTTCCCGCATGTGCTGTGCGGTGGCAGTGTTTCGATGTTTTGTTCTCTTCAGGGTTGTCAATGATAGGGCTCGGCGGTGACAAGGAGTTCGAATCCACAGATCGCATGCTGATCGTCTGTCACAATCAATCCAGGTGTCATCTTGAACAGCAATGGCGTCCGCAAGATCGTGGTTGCTGCCCGATAGCATAGAACCACTATACGGCAAAACGGACGGAATTCAATACTATACAAAGCCTACACGGTTCCTAAGGTTTTGAAACAACGATGATATTTGTGGCGCTCGCTGTAGTGTAGGCATTCATCACGCATAGGTGTTGGTTTAAAAAGTTCTTGAATGTGTCCTCTCCGCGGGACGGAACAGCTATAGGAACTGTTCCGGTGTGTGGGAAGTGGGTGCGGGAGCAGACGTTTAATGTCAACGCATATCGGTACCAGAACCAGAGTTCTGGCACCAGTTGCTCGTTGGAACTTTATAACTTTGCTCATGTACATAGGAAGGAGTGATACGTTCCGGTGAGACAGACAGACTATTTATGAGACTTTTTCTTCACGGGACGTTTGTCTTACCCGCGGGTGTCAATTATTGAACGTTGCGATGAGTGTAAAGAGAGTTGGAAGTGTTTTGGGTGCAAGTTTACGATTCACTTTCTTGTTCTTGTTGTCATGAACGCGAACTGATTACTTTTCTGCTTGCTGGCGGTCAATAGCATCGCGAAGGCCATCGATGTTCTAGAAGAGGCTGTAAGCATAGGAGGGGGTTGGTCTTACATGTTGGGTAATAAGAGTCTCGGACTGTGCGACATCCACATTGCTTACGCTTCCGTGCTCAGGAGTCTGTTCCTGGTGACGGAATGCAGAGAGTAACATTTTCCGTATCCAACCACCTCCTCGCATATCAGGGCTGAGAAGTAGGCGATTGTGTTGCCTTACAGCACTCTATCGTGCTATTGGGCACTTTGAGTTGGTGGTTGTTGTCTCATGTCCCGTGCCATCGTCAGTGGCTCCAAGCGGCTGGGTTCTGATTGCAGTTGGTGGACTGCAAGGAAGAACCTACTTGAAAGGAGAACAACACTGCTCCCCCGACGACTTGGAGCGTCATAGTCTAGAACTTGGTGTCATTCGAAACACTGACAAGATATGTCCGCCATATTCTGAGACATCAGGGTCCTTCAAGTCATGTTCGTATTGAGTAAATGCTGTGCCGCGTCTCCCGCTGCTCTTCATCAGACTGAAGGAAATTCATGCAAGATGATCGATCACAGGCCGGCAACGTGATGAACCTGTCCAATGTAGCTTGTTATAGAAATGGCTTGCTGAAAGTGGTCACTGCGGTCGCATGATGTCCACATGGCATTTTGAGTTGCTTCATCAAATCCTCCATCACGGACCTGCGCAAGGCAGCCTAGCCTCACAAGCTCATGACATGCAACGGCTTGATCGCTGCTGAGAGCCTGTGAAACATGCGAACCGTTGGGGGATGACTGGGCTGATGAACAGGTGCCATATCCATCTCACCTAGCCGGGATGCAGTCCGAAATTCGCGATGGGAATTGCGGTCAACGTCGACACTGCGGCAGTTTCGTGAAGTTTTTCAGCCGACGCGTACAGGACCCGCGCCAATTCACTTGCTGTCTGGCGCAGGAACGAGTCTGGCGAAACCATCCTGGCACGGCGAGACAGGTGCCCTGGTAGATGTTCGATATCCCTGAGCATCACTAAACTGCTCGGATGCGGCTTCACACAGCGCTGATATTGCGATTTTCGATGGAATGTGGGGGTATTTGGGGATAACGACAACCACGTCGTCCTCCTGTCTATCGTCTTTGCATTGTCATGATGCCGCGGCTGCTACTGCATGCCGACTCAGGCAGCGCGATGAGAGGCGTGACGTCGCAAGGCGGCGTTCTGTATTGTCGAAGAGAGGAATGGCTCGTGTGCGGGAATAAAGGCCAAGATCGCAGCGCGAAGATGATTGGTGTGATAGCAGGACGCACTGGGCAGTACGCGCCACGATGCTCGAATGTCGAAATCTCCCAAACGTCTCTCCACCAGTTGCATGCTCGACGGCGCGCGCTACTGGCTGCCCGTCCGAACATCCTGCCGAATTGAGCGCAGCTGCTGCGAGAGTCGGCCCTCACCGTCGTTCAACCGCGCACGCTAACGTGGTCGGTCACCCCCAGGGTCTCCAAGAGTCCAAGCGGAGGCTCTGCGCTACGCATCTAGGTACGGAGAGAATAGACAGGACTTCCCACCACGACGCGCAGCTGGGAGGTCAGACGGGCGACGAACACGACACTTCGCGGCATGACGATGACAGGCGTTGAAACATTATTTGACAGGTGAACCTTCGCGCCAGGAAGACGCTCTCAATGTCTCTTCACGTGCGCCCCTTGCCGGAGCTTTGATCAGCTTCATTTCTTTAAGCGCAATGGCTCGGGACCACCGACCGACCAGGGCACAAGCTCAGCACTGTCGTTCGCCAGCATCAGGCCGTCCAAGCGCTATGTGCGGTCGCCATCACGCCTCCTTGGGTTACGGCGTTGCCCTTCGTTGGGAGCTGTCTGAGATCGCTGTCTGGATTATGGTTTCGCTTGCGTGGCTTGCTGTCTGCGATCTGGCAACTGTTTGGGTGTTTCGAACCTTGAGCAAGCTGCACTGCTATGCTTTTGTTGTCTCACACTGTCTCCCTTGTACATGTGTGTAACGGCAGCGGAGAGCTCTGTCTGTCATTACAGGTCTGCGAGCTAGGAGGAGTGAGCGCGAATACACCGAATTGCTAAGCCGAGGAGAGTGAGCTATCCTCAGTAACCACATCGACGATACCGAGGGCCTGCGATGGTGCACCGCGTTTCTAGGACACCGACGAGTCAGCAACACCACTTCAACACCACGAACGACACCCAGCGAGAACCGAACCAGTTGTAATGTCACTGGCTGCCACTCTTGCGCGAGATGGCGTGCGGCCAGTTTCTTTCCTGCCCGCGATCAAGTGCTCAACATGTGGCATCGACATAGAGATATCAGAATTGGCGGACCATGTGTGTTCTGGACAAAGTGCCCCAGTCACAGCTCCGGCTCCAGCTCCAGCTCCAAGCCCGCCGAAGAGTCGCATTCCAGGTTTGAGCAACCCTTTCAAGCTGCGCCAACACGATGCGAGCAACACACCGCCTGCGACGGGAGCGCACTCCAGAGAAGAGCAGGAACAGACACCCAGTAGAGGCCCGACACTCAGCAAAAAGCCTTCGCGGATCGCATTGCCCAAGATCAATGCTACGGCAGCGAATCATTCCTTTCTTCTGAGTCCCCACCCAAAATTTGAGGCACCGATTACTCCAGCGTCGAGTGGTGGCAAGTTCTCGAGCCTCCGCAATATTATCAGTCCTATGCCACGACATCTTGACCAGCGACCACCAAGTCCGGAATTGAGTGCAAACTTGGATTGTGCTTTTCCTCCGTGGCCAACATCAGGCAGCAGTACGCCCAGAAGGCCATCGACCAGCAATGGAAGGAGAACCCCAGCAACTGATCGAGCGCCCTCGCGAGCTGAATCAAGGGCCGCGTCGCGCAACGAACAGCATAATCTCACAGTCGAGGATCCTTACAGCTATGAACCAAAGAGTCCGCGATTGAACGGAGGCGAGAATGTGCTGCAAAGACTGAACACGCTGAAGAGTGGTCCTTTTGCAGCAAAGAGGCAAGGAAGCGCAGAATCGAAAGATGGAGGCGCATCGTCTAACTTGAGGAGGCCAAGCGCGGTAGAGGCAAACCGCCCGGCGACTGCCTCATCAACTCATTCGAGGCCGACGACACCTGCCACGAGTCACAGCCAGTCGGAAATCAGTCGCATACCGAAGAAGGCGACACCGCCACCGCGGCCATCACGACCCAGCGAAGAAATCTTTTCACCAACATTCCTTGAGCAGTTCAGCGCAGAACCAGAAGACGCGTCAATACCTAAGACTGCCGGGCTCGTTTCAGACCACTCTTATCCAGCTTCTCCTGCTCCCGAGACCTCAAGCTCAGGATTACAAACGTTAGCGAAGCAACGGAGTGAACCAGCCCTACGCAGCTCGCAGCGCAGGCCATCCTTGGCTAACCCGCCGCCCTCTGCACTTCCACTACCCTTACGAAGTCAGAGCAGGAACGCTTTGCGCACAGATCATCGCATTCAGGACGCGCCTCCGGTGCCCAAGCCGGTGTCGCAATATAGGCAGCTCGAGAGCAGTCACGCGCCCTCGGAATCAGACGCGTCGACGATCTCAACAACGCATTCGTCGAACTACACTGATCACACATACAGCACGCGTCCAAGCCCAGCTGGAAGTGTGGAGGCATTGTCTCCACTTGCAAATGCTCTCAGCAAGCCGGAAGACGACGAACAGCTGCGCCCAGCAGGGTTGAACATCCGAGCTCAGCAGAAGCCTGGTGAACGTGCAGAGCTTCCAAGACAAGCGTCACCACCACGCGCTTTTACTCGCCATGCGCCCGTTCCTCCGACGCCGGCAAAGAGAGAGGACTTCTATGCTCTGGAATCGCCCATGGATCCAAACATGCTTCCACATCGTGCTGCTGCGGGCCAGGAGCCAAGAGAAGCTCCTTCCAAGGTCCCATCAGCGCAGGCAAGTCCCTTGAGAACACGAACTCCTGTCGAGGTACCTCGTGTAGATCCAGTCAATAGACAATTGTCTCCAATGGTTCCACCAGAGCCGTCGTTAGATGGCCACGAGACGGGAAGCCATTCGAGCTCGCACTACGGGTCCAGAGCCCCATCAGAAGCAGGTGAGATGAAAGCTGCGCCGCAGAGCACTTTCCAACCTCCGCCTACTCCGGAACAGCCACAGCAACGACGACATGCTCGTCGTCCAACAATGTCGCACAAGGCTATGTGCCGTGGCTGCGGGCACATGATTGAAGGAAGATCTGTCAAGGCTGCAGACGGACGTCTCACAGGAAGATGGCACAAGGCATGTTTCGTTTGCCGGACCTGCGACGCACCTTTTCTCACAGCCGACTTCTACGTCATCAACAACCATCCATACTGCGAGCATCACTACCACGAGCAGAACGACTCATTATGCCATGGCTGCAATCGTGGCATCGAAGGCCAATACCTCGAGACCACGACCTCAACCAGGCAAGGTGTTGTCGACAAGAAGTACCACCCGCGATGCTTCACTTGCTCGCAATGCCGCGTGATATTGACAGACGACTACTTCGAGATCAACAGCCGGGTATACTGCGAACGTCATGCGCTGGCTGCAATGCGGGTACAAGCACACGCTGCGGGCGTCCAAGGCCTGTATCCGACCGACCACCGCGCCATGATGGCAGGGCGCCGGACGACAAGGCTCATTAACCCAATGATGGCATAAGACCTCAGCGACCATCACGAGATTCCTTTCTGCTCGACGATTACATCTGCATACGACGGCAGTCACGTTCTGACGCCCCTTCCTCACTCACTCACGACCTGAACGACATTATTGATTCGGTCATATTCGACACCGATATCACCATCACGACAGCATTAGCGCAGCTGCCCGAACGGCAGCGTGCTATCTAATACAGAGAAAGAGTCGTCTCTTCACCACAACATTCGCTCTCACTGGCTTCCGCGTTCGGACCAGGAGACCACAAAGTCCAACGCAGCGCGAACTGGTTGGCAGAACGACGAGAAAGTCCGAGACATGTAGGACTTCTGTTGTTAATTCTTTCGTTTTCGGGAGGACGTACATGTGTGGCCTCACACATCTCCACCTATCCTGCTATTTGGATTATTGTGTTTTTCAAGAGATACCCAACATCAAGCAGCAAATCTGGCGCTTGTTTTGCCCTACCTGATTGAACTAAGATTATTTAACCATCTTCGGCGCGCTCCGGACATGGCTTCTATTCTTTTGTTGGAGCTGGAGCTGGAGCGGGCAGCTGAATGATGATGACGAGAAAGAGTTAATTAACAGTGGTTCTACGTACTGATAGATGTAAAATGTAAATATTATTTTACTGATCCACACATTTCACATTCGTGACTTATCTCTGCATCTGCTCTTCATCTGCTCTTCATATGCTCTTGTTAACGGAGTTCTGAAACGCGAGTGCGTACCTTTGCGCCTCCTATGTTGCTTACATACTTCATTGTGTCTTTCATGTGCCTTCGTTCCTCCATACAATGCGATATCGACGCAGCACAGAGTTGACCTCTCTTTTCTCTTCTGGTTAAATCCTGCATGAAATGTATTACACAGAATTGCTCAAAGCGGCGATTGATGACGCAGGGAAGGGAATGAGATCTATCTTCTGTCTACTGTACGTGTACCTTGCTACAGGTTCGCGTCTTTACGTCGCACAATGTGAACAATCGTTCCTTCCAGCCTTCCATCCGCCTTTTTGGGCCTTGGTTTTCTGGCAAGAGCGGTCACGAATCGCTCTTTCCTCTCGATTGCACGTACGTGGTTCGCTGGTCATGGAAACTGCGATACGAGGGTGGTGAAGGGCGATTGTGATGATGTTGTTGGCAGGCTGCTGGCGATGATTTACATGGGTGCTGTGCTGTGCTGTGCTCTAGGAGGCAGCGGGGCCGAATCGGCATCGGAATGCCGATGATTGATGAACTGCCGCAGCACGTTCGTTCATCTGTAACTAATCAAGAGTCATGGCTGCAAGGACGAATGCTCAAAAGGGTAATCAGGCCATAGACCGATGTCGCGTGCGCATTTCATACTGCTTCGCATCGTTCATGGGCATCAAGAAAATATCCTACGCAGCACAGCACAGTGTGCAGCAAGACTGAGGATTCAATCGACTTCTTCTGCGCACCGAGCGGCATGGCATCAATCAATTCCATCCACCCGCTCGTGTTTCAAGAAAGAGAACGGACGAACCCCCTTCACCGTTACCGAACTTTGTCTCCTCAACGTTGACAAGCCCATTTCCCAAAAAAGAGACCATGCTCTCCACCCTGGGAGCATGTCACTATTCTTGTTTGGCTTTTGCGTGCCTTGATGATTGACATTGAGTGTTCGCATGGGGTTGCCATTCTTTTTGATCGATTTGATACTATTTTTGTAAACTGTTCTCAGATTTGACGTTGTGCTGCAAGAGGGGTAAAGGGAATTGAGGAAGTGATGTTTTCGCGTCGTTTGTGAATGATGAGTATGGAATTGGCCCGGTAGGAATTTCCGCGCAACAGGAGACAAGTGGTGGTGGTGGCGCCGGCAGCAGCAGCGGAAGGTGTTTCCTGCCTGCCGTGATGTAGAGTAGCGGGAACTAGGCAATTTCTCGAAGGACGTATCGAAGCTCCCTAGAACGCGCTACCCGACGGAGCTTCGATGGCGTTTCACTCTCCCACAAATCTCCAGTCTCAAGGCTCACAGCACGGATGACGATGGGATCCGGACAGAACGATATCCGATGGGACGGGCTGAGTGAGAAGAAGGGTGTTGTGTTTCCGGATCTGTAGTCAGCAACCAGTTCTCCTGTTCAGCTCAGGGCGCCACACAGAGAAATGAGTGGCCGGCGTGTGAGACGAAGGCTCGATTGAGGGTCGTACAAATGCTGGCCTGACCCGGCCTGATGGCTGTCTCTCCTCCCGTCTGCATCAAAGGCTTCAGCCAGAAGCGTTTCAGCGGCGGCATCCTGTCATGTGAATGATGAGGGATGACTTTCGTCAATGTGCTTACGGACTATTCGGTGAGTTGGTTGTTGCAGGCGGGTGAGATGTGCAGATGCAGATGCAGGAACGAGAGGCAGCGGCTAGTGTTTGTATACTGTACCGCGCGGACTCTCTCCACGTCTAGGGTCATGGCCACGGCCACGGCGATGTGAGGGGCGGGCGATGGTGGCAGGATTTGCCGTCACAGCGCTGGCCGCGCGATCATGTCGTGCAAGTGGCACAGTCCGAGATCCTGTCCTCATGCGATGCGTCGAGCGAATCAGGGGCGGATTGGAGGCTGTTCACGGCCAGGAAGCGGCTGGTCTCTGCAGTGGAGGGTGTTTTTCTGTTCTGGCAGCACGGTCCCTCGTGTCTGCGTTAATGCCAGCAGGCGAGCCGGGAGAGGGTTGGGACAGGAAGAGGCACCACGCTCTCACACACGCACATCGTGCCTTGTCGCACCGTCTGCAAGCGAGACACTGCCTTGGCTCTACTTACAGCACCGCTGCTGCTGCTTTTGCCGCCGCCGTGCCACTTGCCAGCAGGAGCGTCGGCGTCCGAGCAGCTCCTTCACCATCCTCATACCACCAACACCACCAGCTGT
>JAASFF010000352.1:153218-273853 GCA_013365195.1 Cercospora citrullina
GAGATCAAACGAGACGAAGCACCGCACCACCGGCCCTCGGCAGTCGCGAGACAGAGTCTGCAAGCTGGCCGGCGACCTGTTCGACGCACCATTGCGTCGTGAATTGAGCTTGTGCAGAGGCCAGTCACGGATCGGCAGCAGCTGCGTTGGTCACGTTGCGACGGCAAACAACATCTTCGTGCTACCATCATACCATACGTCGGAAACAGGCTTTCCAAGGCATTGACTAACGCGTTTCGGCCAGTTCTCGACATATATCCCTACTGCACTAGCACCTACCCGCACGCACTCGCGCGACGTCGACCGCGCGCCATCGCATTCATTTCCCTTCCTCGACACATACACCGCGCCACGGCCGTGCGCGCACAACCGCCATCATGGGGTGTGGACAGAGTTCAGAGTCCAAGGAGGGCAAGCAACGAAATGAAGAGATCGAGAACCAATTGAAGCGGGACAAGATGAACCTGCGGAATGAGATCAAGATGCTGCTCCTGGGTGCTGGTGAATCAGGAAAATCGACAATCCTCAAGCAGATGAAGCTCATACACGAGGGAGGCTACTCAAGAGACGAGCGAGAAAGCTTTCGGGAGATCATCTTCTCAAACACAGTGCAAAGCATGCGCGTGATTTTGGAGGCTATGGAGAGCTTAGAACTGCCATTGGACGATCAACGAGCCGAATACCACGTGCAGACCATTTTCATGCAACCCGCACAAATCGAAGGCGACGTGCTACCTCCCGAAGTCGGCCAAGCGATCAAGACTCTGTGGGCTGATGCTGGCGTGCAATCAGCGTTCCAGCGGAGTAGGGAGTACCAGCTGAACGACTCGGCCAAGTACTACTTCGACTCCATTGACACCATCGCGTCACCGACGTACATTCCTTCCGACCAGGACGTGCTGCGGTCGCGTGTCAAGACAACGGGTATCACAGAAACGACATTCATCATTGGCGACCTCACATATCGCATGTTCGACGTTGGTGGCCAAAGGTCGGAACGGAAAAAGTGGATACACTGCTTCGAGAACGTGACGACAATCCTCTTCCTGGTGGCAATATCAGAATACGACCAACTTTTGTTCGAAGACGAGACCGTGAACCGAATGCAAGAAGCTTTGACACTCTTCGACTCGATTTGCAACAGCCGATGGTTCACCAAGACCAGCATAATTCTGTTCCTCAACAAGATCGACCGCTTCAAGGAGAAGCTACCCGTGTCACCCATGAAGAACTACTTCCCGGATTACGAGGGAGGTCAGGATTATGGCGCCGCATGTGACTACATTTTGAACCGATTTGTCTCGTGAGTATCTCCGGCGTATTCGGCTTTTCTCTGGCAAAACTGACCTTGCTCTAGGCTCAATCAACATCCTACCAAGCAGATCTACACACACTTCACCTGCGCGACAGACACCATGCAGATACGATTCGTCATGGCTGCCGTCAACGACATTATCATCCAAGAAAATCTGCGCATGTGCGGGCTGATATAATCGGCCTTTTTCCGATGCATGAATGCGAGACCTTGGAACCCGGGAGCGGCGAACAGATGATGATCGTCGCCGCTTTTACTGGAGATGTGTGCGCTACGGACATTGTGGTTCGCAACAGTACGCATGGCATGCCACGCAGAAATGGGAGAGTGTAGAAACATGAACAGCAACGACGCGCGGACATTGACACATTTCTGGGACGCTGTTTTGCCGCTACTGCTGGCCATTACAAAGATTGCGCGACATATATCAATCACGGGGAGGGGATTTTCCACTGGATGGGCGAAAGAAGGACTGTATTTCTTTGAAACGGCAACGAGGAGCGAAAGGGGACGAGAGAGTGTAGGGAGTCAGTGACGGCCGCGCTGAAGACGGAGGCAGCAGCGGTGGCGGTGGTCAAGTCAGGTCAGGGCGCAAAGGGCATGATATGATCCATCTTCTCACCAATCATCATCATCGTCATCATCAACATCAATTATCTATCAACTTCGAAACCCATTACCTCATCTTTTTAGTGCTCGTTTACTCGTCGATGACGATGATGAAAAGAAATTGAAACCTGGCTGGACCTTGTACAAGCTGTTTCTCTCTTCGTCTTCAGTTGTTCACAACTTCTTTGAACTTTTTCGTCTACTCTCCCAAACCCCTTTGTCACTCCTTCGTCGAAGAATCCCATTCGAACATCACCATGAACTTGTTACTACCTCGATGGCGAGGGATTTCACGCAATATACTGATCTCGAAACTTGTCGTGCTCACGAATCTGAAGCAGAAGGATGTTGTTAATTGATACGAGAATTTGAATTAGGTATTTGTGTATGTGGTACACAGAGCGAGTAGACTTGAATAAATCAATGAATGAATGAATGAATAAAATGCCGAACAGCCCAATGGCACATTTTTATCAAAGGATCATGTCTCTTGCTGTTCTTTTCCTACTGCCACTGCTACTGCTACTGCTATTGCTATGTTAGCGGGGCATTGTGATTTCCATCCTTGCCGCTTTCTTTTTTTGGTGGTGGCTACTTCCGCAGCTGTACTTGTTGGTGGGCTTTGGATGACGGAAGGCCGGTGAGGAATTGTCATTGTTTCGTTGTCGTTGATGAGTGGCTGCTGGGTTCCTTTCTCGCCGACGTGAGACACTGAGAATGTGTACTTTTGGAGAGGAGAGGTTGCGAGGTGTTTGAAAATGGATTCATGATACAATACAGGTTCTATTCATGTTGTCTGCCAGGCAGAGACATGAGGCGTGCCGCAAAGGCGCGCTCTGGGCTACCCAGATTGCTGTCCTGAGCGACATGCGCTCTGCATATGCTGGGCTGAGCATCTCGGTCGATGTTAAATTCAGTTTTGAGGACTTGTTTGTAGCCAAATTGCCCGAAACCAGGACACACTCGAGTATTGGCGCCTTTCCAAGTTCAGAAGATACTGATCTTGACACCAAGCGTCACCCATCAAGCATTCCAGGGACCCTTTCTCATCAGTCTCCACAACTCGTCGACCCCCCTCTTCACTCCGATTTTGCCTTCCATGACCGCAGAGCCCCCTGAAGGTCATAGTATTCGCTCTTCGACACATCAGGACCAAAGTCATCGCAGAAGGCTGTAGTTTGAAGCAGATACGCGTGATCGATTATCATCGAGCGCTCCTCGGTAAACTCCTCAATCTTCAGCTCATCTCGAATTTGATGTAGGAGTTTGCGCCAGCCGTGACCTGATATTTTCTCCTGAGAGAGATTGAGAGAACGGAGTGATGGCGAAAAGAGGCTGAGGAAGGACGTCAGGTCGCTGTCGTTCCAGAATTGTGCTCGGTTGATGGCTAGGTTGGCCAAACGAAGCTGCGGTTGGCATTTGAGCACATGCAGGAGAAGAGTCATACCTGGCTCGCCTAATCGGGACAATGTGACCTTGCGAAGCGACGCCAAATTCGATAGGAGAGTATCTAGCAATCTTGCGGCTTTGGTGGTTCCAACGCCATGGTCCGGCGCCCAAGGGTCGCGGGAAGTGTCAATCGTTGGGTCGATGTCGTGTTCTGCCACTTGGACAAAGGTGATCTCCTGAACGTACCCAGCGCGGTCGTTGTCGTTGGGGATCTTGATGACGGCTTCGATGTCAGAGGTTATGAAGTGGTCCCAGCCTGTGATGCCCCTGGTATGCCAATTCTCATAATCACCTAGTGCAATTCGAAGATTGGCCCGAAGGTGTTGGAGGTTTTGCTTTGCAAATTCAATGCTGGTTTTCGCCGCAGCATCGCGAGATACTAGACGAAAATTGCCCAAATCCTTCTTCTCTGTGAACGACACGATGTGCGCAACAACTTCACCAGGAAGCTGCTGCATGATGTCTTGTGTGACGTCGATCTGCTTGTGAGACGACATGTTCTCAATCTGTAAGACCGAGTAGGATCAGGTTGTTGAATGGGGTTGGTTCTAGTTTTGCGCTCGCTGCCAGACCGGATTGCTAGAAAGGCGTGTGTGGGTTGTGAAAGACAGTTTGGAGTACTTGCGACTGCAGAGATAAAGAGAGAAAGAAGGTACTAAGACAGAGCAAATAGTGAACAGACAGTGAACCGACAGTGAATAGGCGACCTGCGTCGCCAAATCATTCACCTCAAAGACGTCTAAAGTGTGCTGAATGCAGGCGACGCGGAATGGCAAGTATGTTGTCCTCTCGCCTCTTCTCGCAATGGTCCGACGGCCGATATCGTCGCAGTACAATGGCATTGTGTACACAATGGCTTGGTCCTGAGATCTCCAGTACCTTAAGATGATCATCCTCATTGGATCGCAGATGTGTCTTGCATCCAGATATGATGCGACAGACAAAGAAACAACTTGAAAGCCATCAACTTCTTCATTGTGTACGATGTCGAGATGTCGAGAGGGCGCTATCGCTTCGTCTCTCGGCGGTCGCCATATGTTTGATGTGGCGCGTCGAAGTCCCGCAATGTGGTGTTTGCAGGAGTGAGCTGTACTGGATCGGGCTTCTCTGGAGGATAGGCCAGGTAGAGGTAGCAGTCATGGTGGATGCTGTCTTTCAGAGGATTTGTGATGTAGGTGGAAGTTGCGGTGGTCGTGTGCGCCGAAGTGGCAATGTCCACTCGGAGGAAGCTTTCCCTCCGGCAGGCAACCGTCCACATCCTCCAGCAACCGCATGATAACGATCACCTGCGACAAGAAACGTCAAAGCAAACGAGCTCAGAAATGCACCATTGGCACATACCGTTATCCATAAGAGCGACCCATCTTATGTACATATTTCCTTCTCTCACCCTAAAGCGTCTCCCATTCCCACCTAACAACGAAAACACTGCACAGACAGCGAGCGAGGTTTGACAATACAAAAGGAGATTAAGGCCAGAGATATAATAAATATAGGATGAAGTAATGCTTCAAGTTCGGCCGTAAAAGAGCATCAATTGTAGTTTGTAGCTCCTGATGATCATGTGTAAGATAAAGAAGAGAAAACAGATGCTCAAGTTCGAACCCCATCCAATGAATCATAAAATCTTTCATCTTCCCTCTCTCCCAGCTCTTCCGAAGTGAAGATACGGGTAGGGTACTATGCACAAACATGAAAAGTTGTTAACCGCCAGAAAAGGCTCTCTCGCACGCGGTCATACGCGCAGCGGACAATAGCGTGAGAAACGAAAGCCCCCGCGTAACAACAACTTTGAGTGAAGAAATGTTTCCGAAAAGCTTTGCAACTTCTTGTGTTCCATCTCTCCAGAATTTGTGAATCCTCTTTTCTCCAAAACGTGTCACATTTCCTCCAAGTTCTTTCTTTCTTTCCCATGACGGTAATCCGATCAATCAGGTCGTGCACATGCATTGCGAACCAAGAAACCTGCCGTCTCAAATCCAAAGAAGTGTATCTCAGTAACCAACACCAGTTTTCCCACCCGTTCGTAATTTAGACAAAGTGGCTCTTGCGCTTTTCAGCGGCGTTGAGCACACCGAACATCATTTTCTTGCGGTCTCCAGCATCGACAGGAGTTGCTGGAGTAGGCGGCTGCTTGAAAGCTCCAAAGTCTTCGCCCTCACTGCTAGATGCTGAGCTCAGACCAAAGTAGCCATCTGCAGAACCTTGGCTGCCACGCTTCTGCTGCATCTCGGAGCCAATTGGTGACATCTTCCTGCTACCACGAACCTCGGCGCGGTCGAAATTGAAGTCAGACTCGCTGACTGGGCTGCCACCCGAAGAGCGAGACACGGCACGGCGGTCATTGCCTGCCTTCATAAGACTGTCAAGTGCACGGCGACGTTGACGAGTGGCAAAGTTCTTGCTGCCTTCGTGCTTGCTTGTTGGCGCGGCTGCCAGTTCTTCGATGGCCGGAGGACCGCGCGGTTGACGAATTGGATGCTCGCCAGCACGTGCCGCACCTGGACCGAAAGTGCCTGTCATTGGAGTAGGCGGGAATGCACTACGTTGAGAGCCGAAAGTCGCGGCGCTGGAAGTCTTTGGGCCATCTGCCACACCACCCAAAGCATCAATAGCGAGAGAAGATGCCTTCTTGTGACCACGGCGGAAGGCGGTCGCAGATGGCGGTGGCAGAGGCTCAACGTGCTCGAGAGTCGAAGGTGGAGACGGCGCCTTCTTTGGTGGAGTGAAAGAGCGGCCATTGGCTGGCGAAGAGCGCTCTGTCACTGGTGGGGTGACATTCAAGGTCTGCGCCGGAGAGTCGTAGCGTGCTTGCGGGAAGTTCTGAGCGTGAGCCTGCTGGACAGGAGACACCATTTGCTGTGCCTGCTGCTGAACGGACTGGTCGACGACATACGAGTAACCTTGAAGAGCTGGGTTGTACACAAGGTAAACACCAGGTTGACCAGGTACCTCGATTGGAGACTGGAGCTGCTGTTGCTGCTGGAGTTGCTGCTGCTGAAGCTGTTGCTGGAGATAGAGAGCCTGCTGATGTTGCACCGACATCTGTGGCTGATGGAAAGAGCCGCGGCCATTCAAGTTCACGCCTTGAGTGGCGGCGGTGATGTTTGCGAGCTGTTGTTGCAACTGCTGTTGGCGCTGGGCCAAGAACAGGCTGTGCATCTGCATTTGCTGAAGGACGGTGGGGTCAACATCTTCCTGTTCGTACATTGATGGTGGAGCCAAGACTTGCTCGGGCAGAGAGTACATCTGGCGACCCGCGTTCTTGGAGTACTGGGCGGACATGTCGAAGCTAGCTCGCGAGGCAGTGTGAGGAACCTGCTGCTGGCTGTAGCCAGGGTAGTTCTGGTCTGCCCATTGAGAAGCGTTGATGCCAGAGACGGAGTGATGTGTCTGGTGGTAAGGAGCGGAAGCCGGGACCGATGGAGTCTTGGGCTGGGTGCGGAGACCTGCAAGCAGGTGCGAGCGGCTGGTGCGTGGAGTTGGGTTGTCGGTCGAGTTCTCGCTAATGGGGGCAACACGGGGCGGGAGAGCCACGCTCAACCGCTTGGTGTTCTGACGCTGGCCTCGTGAGCCGCTGAAGCCAGAACCGGGAAGACCAAGAGCATTTGAAGGGAAGGCGTTGTTGGAGTTATTGTTGTTGTTGTAAGAAGTCATTTGAGCAATGCCGCCAGTGCCAATGCTCATTCTCGATCAGATATGTATGCGTTCCTGTAGTAGTGCGTGGAAATCGGAAGTCGTGAAAGCGTGCTGGTTTTGGGCGCTGCTGTGGAAGACGATACAGCTGACCGGAACAGAATCGCTCTTGTGTGAGAGGACTGATTAGACAGATGGTGCTGGACGTGTGGTCGAACACGCCAGAATTAGGCCGCCGGTCGGTGTCAAAGGGCTCGGCGTAGCTGTAAGGTGTAAAATTATAAGATTACAAAGAAATAGCCTTGTCTTGTCTGAGTGCCAGAGCCAGCTGCCGCGACAATGCAGAGTCTTTGTCGTAGAGTGCCGCCGAAAGATGAAGAGCAGAGACGCGCTTTGTTGCCGGGTGAGTCCTGACGTGTGAGAGGCGTCGGGCGGGAGGGCGAGAGTGTTGTGTGAGTGTGCGTGGTGCGGTGACAGTCAGCGCGTACCCGAGTCAGATGTCGTTGCGGGTGGTGGCAGCGACAGCAGCAGCAGACGAGATCGTCGCAAGGTCGATGGCAGGCTGCGGGCGTGCACGCGCTATATGATGATGATGCGTGAGAGTGCGTGGGCGTGCGCAGGCAATCGTCGGCAAGTTGGAGATTAGGGGGCTCCCGGCGGTGACGAGTACGACGAGGGCGTGGTGCGTCGCTCGGTATGCTGCGGTCGGGCGGGCAATGGGGCAGAAACGCGCAGGCAGGCAGGCAGGCAGGCAGGCAAGAATGGTGAGTGCGGCGAAAGACGCAACTGGCAGACTGACGGACGGCGGTCGCAAGGGAAGGAATGATGGTGGTCGAGGCGTATGGTGTGGTGGTGGATGTGAGAGAAGCACACGCTGCGCGCCTGCTGCGAAGATCAGGAGGAAGCACAGGCTGGCGCGGCGAAAAAGACAAAAAGCGGCCGCCCGTGATTGGACTGGTGCGGGAAGGAGCGAGCGACCGGGGTCAAGCCCACGAGCGCGCCCAGCCACTCGCTTCCATCCCGTCCCTCGTCGCGCGTGCTGCTGCTGCTGCTCTCCGACGCCCGCATGCTGCTGCTGCCATCAACCACATTCTCTTTTGCGCTGTCTCGGTGGACAGCCATCGCACAGCACAGCAGCAGTCAGTCCAGCTCCCGCCCGTGAAATTGCGGGTGCGGCCACCCCACGAAGCTGCCCATGCTGGTGCGTCCACCGTGAGAAACCGCTCATGTCGGTTGGTTTCATAGTGTGGCATGGGTCTGGCGTATTCGATCGGCAGCTCATCAATCGCAGCTAAGTTAACTAGTGGCATCGCTTCGGTCCTCAGGCGCTTAAGCAACCACAACGCCTACACCACGCATATACCGTGCATAAGGCGCTTCTGCTGATCCAAAAGCAGCGAGCAAACGTTTCCTGTCGTTGTAGTCCCTGGGCGAACCAAGTCGACGTCCATTGACAGTTCGGTGACAGCAGAGCAGAGAGCTGCCGCTACGCCACCCAGGATCCCGTTGCACATGGGAAGCAGCTATGTGACACTGCAGTCGCAGCGAGCAACAGACTTCGGTCCCTCACAGCACTTCTGCACCATGTGCATCACCTCTTCCACTGACTAGCGATCCGACAAGTCCAGCCAAACACATCAACGTTGAGCCGATCTGCAGACCTGCATTTCCAACCTGCGTGCACATGACTCTACGCGGTCCCTTCGAGATGAGCGACACCACAGCGACACACAGCAGCAACGTGCTATAGCCACAGGAAGAACCCAACTTACGCAGGAACCAAACGGTGACTGACGGACATTGTTCATGTTTGATTGGCCGTTTCATTTATTCCATCTCGCCTCCGAACCTGCTTCGCACACGTTCTCAACAGCGATCAACCCTTCTAGAACTCATGCGACACGACGAAAATTCCCCGATCCGCATGCGTGAGGCAGCTTCCAGACCATGACTTCCAGATCACCTTTTTCATCATCAGAAACACAATCGTGCCCGAGCACACCAAACGCGTGAGCACACCTTCAATACTCGGTACAGTCACAAGTTACACAGCATGAGGATGTATGTATGCGAAAAGCGGAGCCATATCCACTGCCACTGCCACAGTTGCTACTAATCTGGGCCTGACCCGGCGCCAGCACAGCCAGCACGCAAGCGTCCATGCAGCCAACAAAACCAACGACTTCGCAACCACCGTTGGTTCGGTGGAGCGAACTCCGCTTCTAGCGTACCACTTTCTAATAGCAGGTGTAGCTTCCACCTTCCTCCCGCAAAAGCGGTGTGATGAATGCTCTCCTCTGAACGAGAGAAAACTTGGTACTTGCAAACGGCTAGTAGTAGGCCACGCGAGCGATAGAGCTCTTTTCACTGCGTGATGGGAGAAAGTAGCTGTCGACATTGTGATTGGTTAGGCGCAACTATATCGAACCCTGCAGTGGGGCGCCACTGTGGGTGCCCATAGTCATCAGCTTCGCATGCAAAGTGGGTTATCTAGGAGTCGCCGCAGTGAGCTGAGCAGTCCCGTGAGGAATACGAGCGCGAAAGATGCCCAATAATGTGAGTAGGGAGGAGCACAAACAACCAGTTCGGTGAAACAGGAGATGTTTATTCTTTTGCTGAAGTTCGTGCTTCATTATTGGCCTTGTTAGCCTGGGTATCTATCATCGCGCAAGGTCTCAATGTAATGCTGTTTTGGCCTGCCCAATCTCATCGCCGTCTTCGGTGGCAGGCACATCGCTCCTCTTTGCGTTCCATCCCGTTTCTACAGCTGCAGTGCGAGCTCAGCCTCATGTCTCGTCTCTAGGCATCGAAAAGGTATGGTTCGCCTGCCTGGGCGCATGAATGACCATATGCGTGCTCTCTTGCGCCCCTTGCTTTCAATGCTCCTGCTCATACTTTGCCATCATGGTGTTTCAACAATCCACAATCAGATGTCCTCAAGACATGTCGATCTCCTCGATGTTGATGTTGTTGCGCGAGTTCTTCATAATCGCCTTGATGTTACGCTCCACCTCGTCCCAGTCGCTGGTGTCAAGCTTGGTGGGCTCGACACCGAAGTGCTTGCAGATGGCCATGAGACTCTGCCAGCTCTTGCGGTCGTGAACGAAGCTGAGCGCAGCTCCTGTGCGACCGAAACGACCAGTACGTCCGATGCGATGCAAGTAGGTTTCGAAATCTGGTTGACCATCCACCGTCTCTGGAATGTCGTAATTGACCACCATGGTGACAGTGGAGACGTCGATACCACGGGACAGCACATTGGTGGCAATCAGCACCTTTGCCTCACCCTTTTGAAATTTCCGGAAAGTCTCGTCGCGCTCTGCGCCCTCCTTTGCACCTGTCAGAGAGGCAACGTTGTGGCCCTCGGCTGTCATTCGCCTGTCGATCTGGACTGCGGTCTCTCTGTGCTTGACGAAGATGACTGATGACCCAATCGTCATGAGGCCATAGAACTTGAGAAGGGCAGCGTATTTCTCCTCGTCATTCTGACAGTCCAGGTACATCTGTCTGATGCCCTTAACGGACAGCTCCTCGACCTTCAAGGTGATCATATTCGACTTGGGCGAGAACTGCTCGGCAAAGGCCAAAACGTCAGGTGGAAAAGTTGCGGAGAACAGCACGACTTGGGCCGTCCTCGGCAGTTGCTGCTTCACACGCTTGCACTGGTCTGCCATACCCTGCAGATCGAGCATGTTGTCCGCCTCATCGAGCGTAAGGACTTTGATGCCTCGTGCATCGAGTAGCCGCCGCTTCAGCTGATCCATCACTGTGCCTGGTGTACCCACAACGACTTGGCCCTCGACGGGCTTCCCACGGGTCTCTGGGTCTGGCACCGATTGTGAAATTCGCAAGCCTTTCTCCAGGAGCTTGATGCCCATAGTCGTCGCGACCCCAGCAATCTGACGAGCAAGCTCTCGAGTAGGGGCCAGGATCAGCGCTTGTGGCTTGTTGATGGAAAGGTCAACGCGTTGTAGAACGTTGAGGACGAAAGCGGCAGTCTTGCCTGTACCAGACTGCGATTGCCCGATGAAGTTCTGAGGTGGATCCTTGAGCAGCAGTGGAAGCGCGCGCTCCTGAATCTTGGAGGGCTTCTGGAATCCCATAAGGTCAAGACCAGTGCTGAGCTCTTCTTTCCTATTCGCATCGTCAGCCTACAGTCGCCCAACGGCCATATATATCCGTCGGCAACTTACAGCGACAACTCTTCAAACTTCTTGACTGAGTAGAGAGGATTGTTCGGGTCCTCTTGAAGATCCGCCAACTTGACATTGACGTCAAACTCTGGCTCGTTCAAGCCTTTGGAGCCCGCCATGAAGTGGCCGGCGCCATCGACCTGAGCCTGCTCGAGATCTTTCTTATCCGCTCCGTCACCGCCTGCTTTCTTGTCAGAGCCCGTTGCGGTCGAGTCATCCCCATCGGACCATTTGAAGCCAGGACCGGATGGTGTAAAAATCGCGGCGGCGGGGTTGGCCTTCGTACCGTTCGCAGGGGGATTGGTGCTCTTCTCGTCGCCCAAGCTGAGGCCGCCGAGTTTCGGGGCGTCTGGTTCTGTCGACATCTTGCTGCTGTGCCGAGGGGCAGGTGTTTGGCGAGGGAGTGGTGTGTGCAAAGAGCGTGGGCGGCCTAAAAATGCCGACGAGGGTCAGTTGTGATGACAACGACCGATGTGCTGAGAAGAGGCGCACTTCGCTGAAGTGCGAGAAGTGAGATGCCGGCTGGATGGTGAAAGCGACAAAAGTTGTGAGCTTTCGACAATGGCCGCTTCGAGCTTCGAGAAACAAGGAAGGCACGGACCTCGCCGCACGTGCAGATCGCGGGGCACGGCAGGCCGGGCAGGCACGTTGTTGGGTGCTGGGTGGGCTTGCGACGCCCGGCTCTCTTGGCCGAAGATGATGATGCCCAGTCTTAGTCTACACTTGTGCATTGTTGTCCTTTCACTTCACTGCTGCCTGCTCGGCCATGACCGCGACTGTTGAGTCGGTGAATGCACGTGAAGTGACATGGCCGAGGTGGAGATCGCGACCAGCTTCGGCGCGGAGCTGAAGGATGGCTTCAAGCCCGTGAACGCCTGGGTGTCGGGCGGCATCGCCTGGCTGAACGACATTGAGCAGTTCTACCGCGAACGCCATGCTATTGAGAAGGAGTACAGCCAGAAGCTGAACGCTCTGGCAAAGAAGTACTTTGAGAAAAAGGCCAAGAAGACCAGCAGCCTGAGCGTGGGCGACACTCCGACAGTGACTCCGGGCTCTCTTGAGAGCGCATCGATGACCACTTGGACGGTCCAGCTCACGACCCTGGAAGGACGAGCCAACGAGCACGATCGCTTTGCGAACGCCTTGATCGGTCACGTCGCAGAGCCACTGAAGCACCTTGCTGCGAAGTACGAAGATTTGCGCAAATCCCACGCCGACTATGCCGCCAAGTTGGAGAAGGAGCGAGACGGCAGCTATGCGGACTTGAAGAAGACCAAGAGCAAATATGACAGTACCTGTCAAGAGGTCGAGAACAAACGGAAAAAGACCGAGAGTAGTTTCGACCATGGCAAGCAAAAGGCACAAGCTGCCTTTCAGCAGCAACAGGCGGAGATGAGGAACATGAAGAACACGTACCTGATCGCAATCAATGTTACGAACAAGCAGAAGGAACGATATTATCACGACTATGTTCCTGATCTTCTCGATGTAAGAAGCTGTGCTTGTGCTTTCCGCAGAAATCTGTACTAATGTGCTATGCTGGAATAGTCGCTCCAATCTTTGTCTGAAGCCCGAACTGCAGCCCTGAACGGCTTGTGGCTGACTGCTGCTTCTATGGAGACTCAAGCTATGAAGAACTCGACTCAGCTGTTGGATCACCTTTCGGCAGAGATCCCACGCAACAACCCCATCCTTGACAGCATGATGTTTACTCGGCACAATGCGATACAATGGCAAGATCCTCCAGACTTTGTCTTTGAACCAGCTCCAGTGTGGTCGGACGATGATGTGATGGCATCAGATCCTATGAGCAAGACTTTCCTCATGAACATCTTGTCCAAGTCCAAGTCGTCATTAGGAGAGCTGAAACGAGAATGTGAAGCAAAACAACGAGAAGTCGAGGGCGCGAAGCGTGTTAGGCAGGCGATTCGCGAGGGCAAAGACAAGCGGGATGAGGTGGAAGTCGTGCGGGCACAGTTTCACCACCAGGAATTGCTCCACGAGGCAGAGCGGAAACGAGTCACTGCAGAGGTCGAAGTGAGCACCATCACGTCCGCTGTTGGTGACGTGTCCGTGGGAGCTCGAAACCACAAGTTCAAGAATCAGACATACAAGATACCCACGAGTTGTGACTTGTGCGGTGACAGATTATGGGGACTGAACGCCAAAGGGTTAAGCTGCGAAGACTGCGGCTTTACTTGTCATACGAAATGCGAACTCAAGGTTCCTGCAGATTGCCCAGGCGAGCTTAACAAGGAGCAAAAGAAGTCAGCAAAGGCTTCACGACAAGCCGCAGCACAAGCCGCCCAAGCCGCGCCCCCTCCGCCATCAAGTAATGGCGACCACGCCAGTGACAGTCGTCCTCAGAGCTTGCAGAGGAGTGACACCATTGGGTCGATGAATACTCTGAGCTCTGGATATGCAGCAAGTGCCAACCGCAGCGTATCAGGTATGACGATTCGTTCATCAGCAGACGAGCCTCCGTCTGCCACTTCCACAGCACCAACGAGCAAGATCTCTACAAGCAGTAGTACTGCCCGGCACCGCGTGATGGCGCCGCCTCCGGCAGCTTACATTAAGCCCAGCGATGGAGACGCTGCCTCGCCAATCGAGCAGAAAGGCAAGATGCTATATGCGTACACCGCCGGAGGAGAAGGCGAGATCTCTGTGGCCGAAGGGGACGCGTTTACCCTCGTGGAGCCGGATGACGGGTCAGGATGGATCAAAGTCAAACCTAACACGTTTGGTTCGGTCGCCGGGCTCGTACCAGCTTCATACGCCGAATTATCGGCACCTCCTATCCCATCGAAAGCTTCGTTGGCGCACGATGTCCGGCCTGTAAGCGCAGCTGCCTCGAATCACTCTACGGCCTCTCTCACCGGAAGCGACGACGGAGCTCCTAGACCTAAGAAACAGGGGCCCGCTGTCGCGCCTAGAAGGAGAGGTGCCGCTGCGAAGAAGTATGTCGAAGCTATGTATACTTATCAAGCCAACGGACATGGCGAAGTCGACATGGACGAGGGAGAAAAGATGGTCCTTGTCAAGGCGGATGAGGGTGATGGGTGGTGCGAGGTGGAGAGCAGGGCTGGAAAGGGTGTGGTGCCCGCAAGTTGGGTAAAGGAATTGTAATCGGCTTGCATAAGCATTTGTGCCAGTTGTGATAGATTTTGTTTCCTTACATTGTTCCTTTCGCGGAGATGTGCATAGCGGGCCACGGAAGCGATGAAATGCGTAGCATTGAAGTAAAGATAAAGAGAAACTCAGCACAGATGAAGAATGTCAAATCTATCTCAAGTCTACTGCCCGCCTCCACTTACAGCTTACTATTCTGTCCCTCCTTATCACCAACCTCCTGCTTCGCCCTATCCCTCAACTCCTTCCTCAACAGCTTTCCAGACGGATTCTTCGGAATCGCATCCACAGCCACAACACCTCCCGTCAACCTCTTGTGCCTACTAACTCTTCCCGCCAACCACTCCGCCACATCCTTCGTCGTCACATCCTTCTTACTCAACACCACATACGCCCTCGGATACTCTTCCCCACCAATCGTCACCCCCACCACAGCCGCATCCTCCACAGCCGGATGATCCAACAACAGCGCTTCCAATTCCGCCGGAGCAACTTGTAACCCTTTAACTTTAATCAATTCTTTCTTGCGATCTACGACGTGTACGAGACCGAATTGGTCCTTGAAAGCGATGTCGCCTGTCATGAGCCAGCGTTCGCCTGGAGGGCCAGAGGTGAAAGTTTTGAGTGTTTCTTCGGGACGATTCCAGTAGCCTTTCATGATATTGGGGCCTCGGACCCAGAGTTCTCCGCGTTCGCCTTGAGGAACGTCTTTGCCGTTTTCATCGACGATGGCGCCTTCGATGTTGGGGTTTAGTTCGCCGACGGCGGCGAGGTCGAGTTGGGATTTTTCTTTGAGGTTGGGGTCCCAGGTTACGGCGCTGCAGGTTACTTCTGTCATTCCCTGTGGAGGGAGGAAGAAATGGTGTTAGCAGTTGACGATGATGAGTCAAGAGATATATATAGGAAAGAGGAAGAAAGAGAGACTTACCCAACCCTGTCGAATCGTAACTCCAACGCCAAATCGCCTCTCGAATTCAGCAATCACTTCTTTTCCCAACGGCGCCGCTCCGCATCCTACTCCTTCAAGACTCGAAAGATCATACTTGAACACCTCATCTCGCTTCGTCAACTGCACCACAATCGGCGGCACAAGCGTCAATTGCGTGATTTTATACTTTTGAATATACTCCAACATATCAATAAAATCATACTTCCGCATCAAATACATCGGAACACCCTGCAAAGGGAAATTCATGCCATAGTATGTCTGACCGTAAGCATGATACATGGGTAAGAAAGCGATCGCCGCAGCACGAGAACGCCATTCGGCGTAGTCTTCGGCGAGAGCGGAGACGTAGTTCGTTTGCTCGGAGTTGGCGATGTAATTGTAATGTGTGATTTCCACGCCTTTGGGGAGACCTGTGGTGCCGCTGGAGTAGTTCAGCACAGCGGTACGGTCTTGTTGTTGGGAGCGAGAAGTGAATTCTTCCCAGCGGAAATTTGCGGCTTCGGATTTGGGGACGAGGAGTTTGGTCCAGGATTTGATGCCTTGAGGGGTATCTGGGATGTTTTGGTTGGAGAAGGATTCGACTCCGTCGTCGAAGACGTAGAGGTTTTGGAGGGGGAAGTTGCATTCTTTGGCGGCTTGGATGCCGGTTTCGAGGTTGGCGGAGCCGACGAGGAAGAATTTGGCGCCGGAGTCGCGGAGTTGGTGGGCGGCTTCGCGGGCGACGTAGGTGGGGTTGGCGCCGGTGAAGATTCCGCCGGCCATGATGGTGCCGAAGAGGACGCTGGTGAAGAAGATGGTGTTGCCGGAGAAGAGCATTACTCGATCACCGGGTTGGAGACCTGCTTTTTGGAGGCCGGCGGCGAATCTCATGCACCATTCTCGGTAGGTGTTGTGGGTTAGATAGTTCTCTGGCTTGGCTCCTTCGATCACGAGAGGTTTATCTTCGAGCTTTGCGGTTGGTGACTTGAAGAGGTAGGTCGGGAGCGAGCAGGCTGGGATGTCTATGCTCCATCTTGATTTCCACGGCATCTTAATGGTATTGTCCTTTGTCGACTACTAGCAGGTCTTATTTGAGGTGGGCTGATCAGTCAGGTCAAAGATTTATGATGATCTGCAGTGTCAGCAGTATGAAGTCTCTGCGGTGCAATTATCGCCGAAGACAGAATTGAGAATCACTCGGAGTTGTAAGCATGAAACAGAGTGAGCATGACAGAGCAAGAATTGCATGATTCGGCTATGCACGAACACCATTGTCGGCAGTAGACCGATTGTAGATTAATGCCGTGCCGCCTTGACCGTGAGCGCTCGATTCCGCAGAGGATCCCCAGCACAGCTCCTCTGTGAGTGCTTGTCGAGGCTGGTGCACGCGTGACAAGAACGTGGAGAGTGGGGTCCGGGGCGGTTGTCGGCTAAGAAAGCCTGCTCGAATTCATCGCGTGCCTCGGCAGCTTCTAGAACGATACCATTCGATTCTCCGTGAAAACCTCTCAACTTGTTCCAATGTCGAATCCCGGGTGCGGTATGAGTTCGAGGCAGTCCGCTTTTGCATACGTGAGCCCCGTACGTCAGCAGCGTGAGCGTTTGGATCAGAGGGTCGTAGCGCAGAGTAACACGTTGAGCAGGCATCTGTAGTCTTGTCTCGCGAAGAGCGTCTGACATCGCGGTGGCCGCGGACAATGTTGTCATTCGACATTCAGTCTGCGAGACAGGCTGGAATGAAACGTCTCAACCGTTTTGCTTGCCAGCTTCGTGGCCAGTGATTGCATTCCAATGCATTGGAACCCCAAGACGATATGCCGCAGTAGCCATGGCAATGCCAACGCAACACCTTCTGCAAGCCCTGTTCACTTTGTTCTCAACAGCTTCAATGATAGCATCATGCGACGTCAATCTTACACAGCAGTGAGGCTCTGCCGTTATTGGGTGTACAAGGCATTCGTTGGGCTGCTGTTGTGCTGACCTACATCGGAGATATTTGAGCGAAGCTCGTATTAGCCTCCTGTTCATGGACATCCTAGCTTGCATTGTCACATCAGGTCTTGGAGTGGTAGATGCTGTGTAGTGTTTCCTCTCTGCCGGAACCGCAGCTCTTGCTGTTTGAAGGCGTATGAAGGGGTCGAACACGCCGTTGAAGAGATTGGAGCGTGCAATCCGGATGGCCCGGATGTGCAACGAAGCTGTCAAGCCAAAATGAAAAGATCGCAGAAGCACCCAACCGGGAATGATCGCATCTGCAGTACGAACGGGCAGATACACTGTTGTGTCACAATCAGGGAGAGCTCACGGCACGACTCAGGAGTAGCTGTCTTGAGTCCCTCGAATCCAGACTCTCGGGATGCATTGAGCGGGATTCTGGTCCGGTACCAAGGCATGATTTGGTGGCGAGTCAGTATTGATTCAGGTCAGGGTCTATAGCATCAGTCACGACCAGTGGTTCGTCTTCGCGACACGCGTTGCCCACTTCCGGCCGTGGTCTGCGAGGAGGAAGTCGACGTGTCTGTCGGCTCGCGCGTCTGTATGCAATACGGCTCAGAGGCCCTAGCATCATTCGGACCCCTGATCGAGGCTTGCTGCATAATGCTGTGCATCCAAGTGGCGCTGGGGTATTGACGACGACGCAGAGTAGCTGTGAAGAGAAGAAGTGAGAAGGACGAGCTCAGAGCGACTCAGGACGGGATCACCGGACCCTGATCATCGTGTGTATTGTTTGCATTCGTGTGGGCGTAAAGAGATGTAAGCACGTTTCGTTTAAACTCTGAATGCTCGCACACTGGTAGGGCACGCAAGAGCTTTCTCCGGCTCATCATCGCCGAACGAATGGTCCGAGATGGAGTGGATCCGTGGGGTGGATATACCGGAAACTGTTCTTGCATGGCAACTTTGTAGTAGGCGGCAACCGGCACACAAAGCAAGTCATCGCTCTTTTGATTTACAGCCATTCCATGCGTGCCATGGTGCTAATCTGCAAGTGTGTATGCATCCGGCGGCATGCGTCGAGTAGGTGCAGGAACGAGAGGCTGCCCCTGCAGAAGCGCAGCATGCAGATCAGTTTGCAGGGTTCGAGGCAGGCGCATTCATGGAGCGCCGGGCAGAGCGTATCCTTTGACATGACGCCGCGTCTGCCCGGCAACAAAGGTGAGTTTGGCCACGAGCAAGTTTGAGGCCTGTTCCAGACGGGCGCACAACTGCTGGCTGAGCGGCCAGGCGCAGCACAGCTCGCAGCATTCTCGCCTGCGCCGCCGATTATCAGTGCTGCGAGCAGTGGGGTTCGCGCAAGGAGCTTCCAAAGCCGAGATACGACACGGCGGACCTCGCTGGCCAATGGGAGGGTCACGAGACGCGCAAAGGAGAGGCGAGGACGGGATGGTGAAGCGGCGGTCCCGAGCTCACGCACGCATTCGTGGACGTGGAGGTGCGCAACGTTGTCGTGTTCGCAGGGCAACGCTGCTGGAGACAGGCTCTCTCCTGCGCTGTCTAAGCCTGCCTCTGTCGAGCGGGCGCATCGATAGGCAGAGGGCCAGATAGAGTGCTGCCTTGCGACCACCTCATGCTGGCCCGAGCCAAGGCTGACTGTGGCCCTGGTAGAGTTGCATCGGGCGATCCTATAGCGCAATGCCCTCTCACGTACGACGCCTCGTGTGTGCAGACGAGGCCCAAATTAGGCACTGCTGGTCGACGACTTCGACTTCGACAACGACAGCGATGCCCGGATGCCGCGGCGCGCGCTGGAGCTGCGGGCGCAATGCGCGTGGATATGCCAGATCGGGCAGCGTAGACGTGTGCACGACGTGCGAGAGCGCCCGTGGTTGCAGCATGCAGCGGCGCGCCGTGTGCAACGCAAGCAGACAGCGGCGCGGCAGCCAAGACGACTTCATCTCTCCTAGTCTGCACAAGGCATGGCGAGCGAAAGTTAATAGTGATGCCTCCGTGCGCGGTCAAGCGAGCGATTGTCTCTCCGCTGTCCACTTCCTCTTCACAACCCACCGCCGCCGTCCACCTCGCCGGGCATCCCATTTGAGCAGCCAGCAGCACCACCACCGCTGCTCCTCGCAGTGTGCTGTCCGTCGCTCGCGCACGCGCTCTCGCTGCCGTCCACTCCTTTGTGATTATTGTTGTCGTTCTTTCGCGGTCGGGTACCCCCAGTGCTTTTGCTGTGCCTCTTGCTCTGCGAGCAAAGCCTTCTATCTGTACGCCTCCTCCCCGCCGCCGCTGCACCTCTGTGGCGTGCGCCCTTGAGCGCCTAGCACTACGAAGACATTGGTTACTGACATGGTCGCGCTCTAGTAATAATCGTATTTGCCATTGGCACCTGTCGTCGCTCCTCGCATCCGACCGACTGTCCTCCTCCGCACGCATCCTCGCTCGCACGTTCCGAACGTCCTTCTGCCGCCACGGCGACCTTCGACGACGCAATTTCAATGTTGCGACAGACCTGTGGACGCCCATTGTTGTACAATTAACTTATTCGACGTCGACGTCAAAGCGACCTTTGTCTCGAACATCGCGATAATGACCGAGGTTGCGGCGCCTGGCTGCCGCGGATATTCGCATGGCGTTGGAAACACCCTTTCTACTCCGATTATGGCTGCTGCCGCGCCAAAGATTGAGATGCAGCCAAATCCAGAGTTCTCTTTCCCTAGGCTTCCTCCACCTGGAGATCACTCTCTAAACCTGGAGCCCCGGAGAACGAGCCATGGGCGACCATTGTCCATGAATGTCGATGTGAGGCCAGCGACTGCAGATGCGCGTAACAGCCATAAGAGGGCAGCAACGCAGCAGTTGCCTACGTTCAAGTTCAATGCCGGGGACTCTTCTGGCCTTCAAGCGGAACAGCTTCCTTCACAGCCTGTGGAACCAAATGCCACGACACCGTCACGGGGAGGACACAGGAGGAATCACAGTGAGCTCGTAGGCGGTGTTGGCCTGAACAGCGCGATGAGCTCCAGCCCAACTAGGCCTTCTACCTTGGATAAGCCCAGGAGAGCGCACCATTCGCATCGACGATCTGCAGCGATATCCTCCCATGAGATTCATAACGTTCTAGCTGCAGCTGAATCCCAACCACGCTTGTCCAGCAGCCTGCCGAGCACCCCGCTCGACCACCCATTCGCTCACCAACGCTCCGGGTCGAATGCTGCAGCACTTCACGATCCTTTTGGCCCTACTCTGGATAATGCCGCATCCACTCGTCCTCCATCCCGTCGCCAAGTTGGATTCTCAGAGGATGTGGAATACATTCCACGCCCTCTCTCGACGATATCTTCGGAAACAGAGAGCTCATTGAACACCATTCGAGGACACTCTGTGAACAACAGCATATCTTCAGTTCTGAGCATGACTACTCCAAGTCCACCTGCTCCGCGATCCCGCGCCATTTCCCTCGAGACCACCTTGGAAGACGAGCCCGACTCGTCACTGAAGTCGTCCATCGAGACCGCCAGACGTGTAGAACGTGAGGGGGAATGGCTCAAGCACGGATCTCAAGCAAAGTTGGAGCGACCATCAACCGCCTCCGATGTCCTTTCCAAATCTCTCACGTTCGCGGCGGATAATGTCGTGGCTAAGACGCGTTCACGGACAAGCAAGAGACACGCGGCCAGCCGTTCATTGGGCTTCGACCGCCGTAAAAGCGAGCCAACCATCGGCCTGCTTGCCAGCGAGCCATCGCGTCTTTCGGCGCTCTCCCTTCAAGAGTCCGCCTCGAAGCTGAGTGTGCACACTGACGAAGATGAGGCAGCTTCGGAGCGACGTTTCTCGACCCGAAAAATCAAAGACTGGGCCGTGTCCAAGATTGCTCGGAGATCACGACCTCGCTCGGAAGTGCTTGCGCCAAAGCAGCCGATGCAATTCGAACCCGAAGCCCCCAGATCCGTTGCCGAGACAGACCTCGATGCCGTCTTCAGCATGGACAATGATTCAGATATCGTGCACGACCGATCTGTGCCCGCGCCGTCGCAGCTTGACGTTCCACAGTACATTCAGCCAATCCCTATTCGCAACCGCGACAGTGAGGAGGGAGCCATGCTGGACCTGGATGATGCTCTGAGCCGCCCAAAGACGCCGACTCAAGTAGGCTTGCGACGACGGAGGATGCTCCACAGCGACCGCGGATTCTCTGACTTTATTGGACCAGGTGCTCATTATCAGCCGCAGGCCACCCACCACCGGACCGCCAGCGCTCCCGTGCTAATGGCTTTCGATCAGTCCCGGTCTGGAACACCGCCACAAACAACATTGGCTGTGTTTGATGAAGAGGAGGAAGATCAGTCGCCAGAGTCGTCCGCACGACCAAGCAGCACGGTGTCGACTAGCGACGACGAGGGTTCTACGGAAGTTTCCGTCGTCGATGCTGACCCGACAATGACAAGCGCTGCCCAAGAGCCCAGCCTAGACGAAGGACTCGGAATCCAGCGTAACGAGTGGGACCTCGAAACGCCACATTATACTACCTCAGCTTCCCGGCTGTCGACTCCTGCGATTGAGCGTCGGGCGAGCTCCATTATTGAACAAACGATATTCGAGGAGACCAGTCCCGTCGAATCCGTTGTCATTGCCCATGACGCGGAATCTTTTGAACAGAGCATGGACTTGCGCGCGCACTCACTCACCAAGTCTTCCGATAGCAGCGAGGCGCCAACGATCATGGCGGCGCCTAGTAGCTTCCTATCGCTACCAGACGATCCGCATGCGTATGCCACGCCCGAAACGTCAACTTCTTCCGCATTCTCGTCGCCAGATTTCACTCGTCGGCAAAACTCGTTTGAGGCTTCTCGTGTTGGTACATCCGCATCTTCCATTGCGGACAACCGCACTATGAGCTCATGCACGACGGGTGAGGTGCAACAGGATTACAGGATATCTGTGGATGATGTGCCATCCCTCACAAGCTCACGTTCAACCATGGTCAGTACTGCGCATGCAAACTCCTCGCGACGCGATGTCAGCGGACTGCGCACTCCGTCCTTGACCTCTGGCTCGCTCGAATCCGCTGAGAGTCGACGACGAAAGCGCGCTAGCATTCAGAGTCTGTCACAGCTGGTAGGCGGGCCGTTTGGACCTCGATCACAAAACGTCGACGAGACTAGACCATCAACAGCAGCGACGGAGACCATTCTTTCACAGCCCAAGAAGAAGGAGCACCGTCTGAAGAAGCTGATGTTCTGGAAGTCGAAACGACAGTTCAGCACCTCTACGGTTATCTGATTCCAGCGCGGATGCATTACTTTCTACCAGCCGACATTTGGGATACTTGGGGGGTGTTTGTTTGGGACGGGGGCTTCCCACAAGGGAGACTGCCTTGATGAGCGTTATGCGACGGGATGAATTACCAGCTTCACACACTGCAAGGTTGGGCACGAGGGATATTTTGCGGAGTTACGAATGGATATGTAGAGGCATGGACAAGGAGGACGACGCCAGTCATGCGCTTTTGCAATCGGGGCTACATGTGACTGTAGACTTTTTGGACGTGGATGAAGACCACTATGAATTAACTCATGGAATATAACGAGAACACAACATGGCTTGCGGCTCGAAACGATGTTTTCCATCATTCCAGAATGATTTGCCTCTAACCATTTGCCTCATCACTCAAAGATGTGCACAACTCAAAGCACATGACCTGGTCGAACTCTAGATCGTTGCACGCGCAATGCTGCTGATTAAGGACCTCTCCATGGCGGGACAGAGGCGTCACAGTGGAGATGCGCGGGCATTAGAGTTGACGTGGGGGAAAATGGGCCCTGGCTAGCGACCGATCGTAACCAGGTAAGTGACTTTGCGGTATCGTAGAGCCCCAGCAAATCAATATGCATCGCTTATAGTTTATGAACAAGAATAGAAGACGATCGTGCCAAAGCACATGGCAGTACGGATACGCGTCATCGTCCACGCGCCTGCTGTCCGTACGAAGCAATGGCCAAGGAGAACAAGACTTTGTAGCGGCGGCAGATCGAAATGCTGAAGGCGCGCTAGAGCCCAGACGGTGTCGTATCATTGGCAGACGGCGTGTCTCGCGAGCTTAGTTTTGATGAAGCCTTCCTTGGCTGCAGGGGAAGCAACGACGCACCCCTTGGCGCAGGCGAGGGTCGATGTTTCCTCTTTCTTCGTCTCGCCGCTTTCCTTCCTCAACGACTCCCAATTCACGACAACTGCTCTTTCTCTCAGCCACGTTCACTGTGGTTTCTTTCTATCGCTTCTAATTACTCTTGCCTCTCACTCGTTTCGAGGCTTCTTCCATCAACTGTTGTTTCTACTTCACCTTTCCGACCGTTCCGATCGCACCACCGCCGTCGCACCAGCAGGTATCACCACGGGGAGCAACATGAAGGGAGCCGCCGTATTGGTAGCGGCTTCGGCTGCGATCGCCAATGCTGCTGCTGCACCAAACAATGTGGCAGCCCGAGCATCGAAGATCCAGCCGGTGACTGTGAAGGGCAACGGTACACAATTTCAAGAGCCAATGCAGACACGGCGTCCGCTAACGCAGAATAGCATTTTTCGCCGGCGACCAGCGATTCTACCTTCGCGGAATCGACTACCAGCCTGGAGGTTCTTCGCAGGCTGAGGACCCAATCGCAGATACCGACACTTGCCAGAGAGACATTGCTGAGTACGACCATGCGAAGCGAACTCCCTTCCTACAATCTGCTGACGCGAAAGATCAGGTTCAAGAAGTTGGGTATCAACACTATTCGTGTGTACACAGTGGACAACACTGCAAACCACGACGACTGCATGAGCGCACTGGCAGATGCTGGCATCTACCTTGCGCTCGACGTGAACTCTCCAAAATACTCCATCAACCGCGACAAGCCGGCTCAATCATACAACCCAACATACTTACAGTCCGTATTCGCCACAATCGATGCTTTCCAGAAGTACGACAACACACTTCTTTTCTTCTCCGGAAACGAGGTGATCAATGCAGACAACAACACCAATTGCGCGCCTTACATCAAGGCCGTCACTCGCGACATGAAGCAATACATTGGCAGCATGGGATACCGCAGCATTCCAGTCGGCTACTCCGCCGCTGACGTCGAGAGCAATCGATTCGAGATGGCTCAATACATGAACTGCGGTACCGATGACCAGCGCAGTGACTTCTTCGCATTCAACGATTACTCTTGGTGTGACCCATCTTCCTTCACAACCTCTGGATGGGACCAGAAGGTGAAGCAGTATGCCGACTACAGCATTCCACTTTTGTGAGTCCTTCGCCCAATCCACATCGCGATTGCAATACTGATGATCAACAGCCTGAGTGAGTACGGATGCATCACCAACAAGAGACAGTTCCAAGAAGTTGCCTCTCTGTACGGTGACGACATGACCGCTGTTTACTCTGGTGGCCTCGTCTACGAGTATTCTGAGGAAGGTAGCGGATACGGCCTTGTCAAGATCGATGGCAACTCTGTCACCGAAAAGGACGACTTCCAGGCTCTCGCCGATGCTTTCGAGAAGACCAAGCCACCGAGTGGCGATGGCGGCTACAAGTCGAACGGTAGCCCATCGCAATGCCCATCTCAGAGCGACACTTGGGAGGTCACTGACTTCTCTGGCGAGGAATTGCCAGCCATTCCATCGGGTGCTGAGAAGTACATGAAGGATGGTGCTGGAAAAGGCCCAGGTCTCACCGGTCCAGGCTCTCAGGACGCTGGCGGTGCTTCTACCAGCACTGCCTCTCCAGGCTCTGGCAGCGTCACTGCTACCTCTAAAGCCGGTGCTACATCTTCTGGCGCTGCCGCAGGATCCCTGGTCACGGGCGAGATTGGCTTTGCGCCTTTCATCTGCACCGGTGTGGTCATGATGTGCTCGCTTTTGGGCGCTGGTCTCTTCGTCTAAGACTGATCATGAGAACCTGGCTGAGAGGAGTCGTGTATAGATTCGCTGCGGCGAGAACTGCTTGGGATCGCAAGGCATTAGAGGTGCTGCTGCTACCGCCAGCGCACAAATCATGATGGCATTGGATGCACCATAGTTGGGGGCAATGTTTATTTCTGTCATTTCTCAACCCATTGCCACCTCTTCCGCCTTTGCTTCTCGTGCCATCTCTTGAGGCTGATTGTGATTCCATATGGGCACAAGTCTAGGTTCTCGCTACTGATGAACAGCTCATGGTATTTGAATAGGCGGACTAATCAAAGTAGAGTCTATCACTTTATCAGAAATGCTTATGTCATTCATTCTTCTATATTCGTGTAAACACCCGTGACTTCACTGCCGATATTGATTGCGATTTTATGCATATAGCACGCCGGAATCTCTAGACTTCCTGATGCCACGACTTCTTCGCAAGCTCCCATTCAAGCATCCACGACTCAACCGCTTCGACCAGATATCTCTGGGTCTCGACGATTCTCGAGGGTGGGAGCTCGGTGGTCGTTTCGTTTGGTAAGAGGCCATTCTCGTCCCTATTGATGGCACATCTCTGTTAGCTTTCGGTAATACTGGCTTTTAGGTGTTGTGGGATGATGTTCGAAGGAGTACTCACCAATGATGAACTGCCTCCGAAATGAGAATAAAAGGTTCTGAGGCTGTACTACTCCGATTCTTCGCTCCGAATTCGAAAGCGTGGGGTGTAGCTGGGTACCAAGGATCCCATGCTCCGTCTACGATTGCGAGGCGTGGATAGGAGAGGTCGTAGCCGCCGTATTGGTTTATGATGTCGACGTTTGCGGGTTTGGTGATGTTGAAGCCATATTTACAGATGAGGGATAGGTATTCTGTGTCGATTGTGCGGGAGACGAGGGGTGGGCCGTATTCGGGTGGGGTGTTGCCTGTTTGGAGGTAGCCCCATTCGGTGCAGTATTGGTATGGCCAGCTTTTCCATTCGGCGAGGGGGATAGAGGTTTGGGCGTTGTAGGTTGCGTTGTGGCTGGAGTCGAAGTAGGCTTGTAGGGTTTCGTTGGAGTCTCGTTGGTCTTGGAGTTGGGTTGCGTTGAAGTGGCCTATTATGTTTAGGAGGGAGGTTGTGTTTGCTGAGGTTCCGGATGCTTTGATTAAGCCCTCTAAGGCGGGTCTTCTTTTTTCGGTTTCTGGGTAGAGGACTTTCGGCGAGGTGATATTGTCACAGTACTCGTAGAAAGCGTTGCTTGAGACGGCTGGGTCCCAGTTCAGTGCTTGCCATGCACCCAGAGGGTTCATTGTCAGAGCTTGAGCAAAGGCATTATCGTATTCAAGGCCTTCCATCCCGAAGACGCTTTTCAGCTGTCCAGACAGTTCAGTATCATTTTTGTAATAGATGATGCCGTCGACAAAGCTGACAAGCTTGCGATGAGCTTCAATACAATCTGGAGGGCCGTTTTCTGCAATGGGTACGTAGTAATGCCAGTAATCCCAGATGGCTTTGGTTACGCCAGAGCTCGAAATAGAGCCCCAGAAAACGTCCGGGTAAATCACTCGCAGCAGAGCACTGAAAGCACCGGCATATGAGCCGCCATAGGAGATGTAGGGTGTAGTCTTCGCCGTGAGGTCACCATACTTCTCAAGACCAGGGAATTGAATGCTTGACGCGAAGTATGCTTCATCGGCCAGCGCTTGTGCAGTAGTCAGGAACCTGAAGTTCTTGGTCGAGAGGTCTGGCACAGGCCACGATGTGCCGTAGTAGCGATGCTCCAGCACAACACCAATGCCGTTTGTAGCTTTGGCTAGCTGGTGCAGAATGCCCTTCTGTAGAAAGGGGAGTCTACCTACTCCACTGGTTTCGCCTGATTGCAGAATAATCACTGGGCCACCAGGCTTGTAGTAGGAAGCATCGAACCAGTAACGGAGCGGGAAGGTTCCATTGCTGTGCGGCTCGTACTTTGTCTCGTTGTGGAAATGGTCTATAGGGACAGAGAAGTTGTGTGCTGGATACTTGGCGGACAGTCCTTCGGGGGCTGCGCGCTTAGAGAGAGCTGGAGCCTGTTCACGGTGTGAGCTGAAAGAATTGGATCGCCGTCTGCTTTCTCCCACCTTGTGAATATGTTCAGACCTCAAGTCTGCACCCAGACGAACATCAATTGCATTCACGCTTGAGACAGTAGCCAGTGCCAGGGAGAACAAAGCAGAAAAGGGCGCCATGGTGACGCGGTGAAGCAAGCAAAAGACAAGGCCCACGCCGAGCAATACTGTATTTCCCAGTGGCGCAGGGCTTATATTGTACAAGCTATGCAGCAACGTATCGCATCATCATCAGCTGCAGGTCAAGTGGAACTGACCATGGTCGGTGGACAGATGAGGAAGGTGAGAAAGTGCAGTTGTTGCGAGTGTAACGTCGCAACCAGGTCCGAGCGAGGATGCCGTTGTGATACGCTGGCCTCTCTGCGCTGATCTCGATTGAGCGCGTTTAGCACAGCATTTCTCGTACTTACGCACGCGCTGGAGATCGGTCTTCTACCATGGATGACACCATCTGACAGAAGATTGCTGTGACTTGGTGTGCTCAGGATAGGACTCACTGTATGTCTAGTGGATGACGCAGGTACACCTCGGCGACGGGGAAGCTCCAGAGCTCCATTGGCTTCGTCCGTCGATGATGCTCTTCGCGCAGACCGTGGACCGCACAACGCATAGTAGGAAGCACTCAAGACTCGCTCACGCTCATTAGTCTCTCACGATCATAGCACAGCAGTCACAATGCAAGACGTCGACTTCCTCATCCTCGGTGCAGGCTGGACAGCAACCTTCCTCATCCCGCTCCTCTCACACCACAAAATCACTTTGGCCGCGACCACACGGGACGGCCGCGACGTCGCCAACCACGATACCATAAAATGGACCTTCAACCCCGACGAAGAACAGTCCACCTCTGAAAAGTCCCAATTCTCCTCGCTGCCTACCGCCAAAACCATTCTCATAACATTCCCGCTCACCTCCCCCTCCCAAACCCACCTCCTCGTGCACGGCTACACAAAAGCCCACAACCTCTCCTCCAGCTCTGTCCAGATCATCCAACTAGGCAGCACAGGAATCTGGCAAATCCCCCAAACTTCAACCTGGGTCTCCCGTTCATCCCCCTACGATAAATCCAACAAACGCGCCACAGCCGAAGACGCCCTCCTCGCCCTCTCCGGCTCAGTCCTCAACCTCGCAGGCCTCCATGGCGGGCCCCGCGATGCCCGAAACTGGGTCTCCCGCGTCGCAAAAACCAAAGACGAAGTCAAAAATAAGAAATCCGTACACTTGATTCACGGGGTAGACGTTGCGAGGGCGATTTTGGCTGTTTCAAAGAATTGGAATAAGGCAAAGGGACAGAGATGGATGTTGACGGATGGAGTGGTGTACGATTGGTGGGAGCTGTTTGCTGGATGGGCGGAGGGCGCTGAGCCGGATGAGGATGTGAATAGGACGCCGAGTGAGCAGGCACAGTGGGTTTATGAGTTGATGTGGGAAGATGATGTGAAGGCTTTGCCGAGGAGTATGGAGACTTTGGGGAGGTGTTATGATTCGAGGGAGTTTTGGCGTACCTTTGAATTGGCGCCGTTGAAGGCGAGGATATGAGGATGAGAATGATTGATGAGAATGTCTACGTCTGAGGATGCGATGCAACTATATGGCCAATACGGCACACAAATTAGCTGGTCCGGCTGCTCGCTTCCACTTTTGTGGGCGCAACTGACATGATCTTGGTCACCCCGTATGGGTCAATGGCTCAGACATATGGTGCGGAATTTCCACTTCGGATACGCTCGTTCCGTGCTCGCAAGGCTCGATCTTACCTTGCAGCAACAGGGCAAATAAGACTCAAGTGCTACGTAATATCACCCAGGCAATGGATGACCATATTCATACGACCTTTCATGAACGGGCTCTAAGCCCGGTTCACGCAACGGATGGACTATATATGTCTAGAAGCTATGCGCAGCTTAGTAAAAGTACTATAACACTGAGATTGACTATCCTACTAGAAGGAACAATTATCCAGTGCACCTTATTCTCTATACTGATACTTCCTTATATTCTCGTGGAAGGTGCTAAGCCTCGGCGGCTCTGCTGGCGGTAAAAGTGCTATATTACCTGCGGCGCTTATAGAAGGCATTTTATTGATGCATAATTCAGTCTAAGGATTAGCTAGGTCGATAGATTGAAGTTGGTCGACGTTCAGAACGACTCCTATGCTGAACTTGAGATTGACTCTCAAACTGACTCTCAGATTGAAGTTCAGATTGACTCTCAGATTAACACTCAGAATGATGCTCAGTTTGAACTTCAGATTGATTCTCGGATTGAGTCTCGGATTGAACTTCAGAATGATTCTCGGATCGAACTTCAGATCGACTCTCAGAATGACTCTCAGAATGACTCTCAGAATGACTCTCAGATCGAAGTTCAGACTGAACTTCAGAATGAATCTCGGATTGACTTTTGGACTGAGCTTCAGAATGACTCTCAGAATGATTCTCGGATTGAAGTTCAGATTGACTCTCAGATTGATTTTCGAGTTGAAGTTCAGATTGAGCTTCAGAATGACTCTCAGATTGAACTTCAGGATCACTCTCAGATTGAACTTCAGACGACCTGCCATAGCGACATTCTTCCAGCATGCCAGAAACATCATCCCTGAGAATTCGTATTCAACCTCCAAAACGTACTCTCCCATCCAGGCACCCAAACCAGCGATCTAATCCGATCATTCCACGTCCCCTTCGCCTCCTCATCCTTCCCAATCTGCGTCCCATTGCCGATAAGTCGTCCATTTTCCGGGCCGACGGAATACGGATTATACACTAGCGCATCCTGCACCGAAAGATTCTTATCAGACATTGCTCGAAACGCCCACACATTCCGGCGAGTCTTCGGCGATGTCAGATTGTATTCTTCTTGCGGTCGAGTAAAAGGTAGACAGATGCAACCCCTCTCTTTGTCGGTATCATCGTGCGTCAAAATGAGACGCCAGTCATCAGTTTTCTTGGAAGGAGCACCGAGCCAGAGGAACGCCGAGATGCTATCGCCGTGGTCCTTCCCTGGTTGTAGATCATTCTCTAGCCATCCATGGGCGTTAAGGTCGATTTTGTAGCATTTGGGCCACATGGTGTCACGGCCTTGACCACCATATTTGGAATACGTTTGACCATTCTTGAAGCCGAGAATCATGTCTTTTGCAGTTTCTAGTAAGGATTTCCACATTTCGAAATCTGGAACGCCGTTGGGTATCGTTCGCATGAAATCCATTGGAAGCAGTTGAGTGACGTGTTCGAGGATTGTGACGAGTCCTCGTAGGTGCTCTGTGGTCTGGATAACAACGAGACAGGTTAGTACTGAAGTCTTTGTTTTCACGATCGATATGATATCGTGTTGTTCGTTATGAGAGACAAAAAGTGACATACCTGCTGCGCTGTCCCCATTCTTGCATTGCAATAAGGATCAAGTGACCAGAAAATGTCTCTACTTGCCCCCTCCACATTGGCATGTCGCCAGGCCATAAAGATCTGAGGAATAGGAATCTGCGGCATCTCCAGCGTGATGGATGGCGTGGGCAGATAGAGCTTGATGGGTTCCGTGCTACCTGGAACTTGGAAATCTACCTGTATCTTCACGGTTATCGTGATACTGTCCTCGGTCTTGCCATCGCGCATAGCTGTTATCGAAGGAATGGGGATTAAAGACATTGCGAAATCTGCCGTTGCGTTCAATTGCTTGAAACGGTCTTTAGCAGAGTTGCCACCTTTGTCTTTAGCATCGAACAAAAGCTTGTCGGTCCTTGCCATGATCTTGCCAATGAGGTTTCCAACAGGGATAGTTCCAACTAAGCCACCAAAGCGACCCGCAACAGTCTCGAACGAGGGTAAAGTTTCGTGGACATTAGGTATCATGGTCTTAGTCGTCGTACAGCCATTCACAGATGCTGCCAGAGGAATCGAAAGTGCACTATTTAGGACTTCCGCAACATCCAAGCCCACAGAAGTGACCTTTGAGTCGACATGCGAGAGCTCGTCGGGTAGTACCGATTTCAGCGAACGGAAGAGTCCTTTGAAGTAGTTGGCCACATCGAGTCCCGCTTGGATTTGGACTTTCGGAGTCTGCTTCACGACGCTCTGTACAATCCGTGGAACACTTGAGATAGCTTCTTTTGGCCTGAGAAGGAAGTCCACGGGAGTACCAGGCTTCGGAGCCAGATCACTAGCTGCGATGTCAAACAAATTCTGCAAGAATAAGGTGGGGTTCACTGTCGAAGGTGTTACACCGTCGAAAAGCTGGGTCCCAGCCTTTGTCAGTGTGGCCTTGTCCCAGGAAGGCGTCTCGTCCGGTTTGAAAATCGTCGACCAAGGCGGCACTACAAACTTGAGCACAGTCTTCCGTATCTTCGTCGCCGATTGCTCTTTGATTCCAGGCCACCAGACCGATACAATGAGATCAATTTGAAAGAGCCTGTCCTTTCCCGTTGGGACATTCTTGGTCATCGCGGGATCTGGCCAAGGCACGAATCTATACACCTTTAGCAAGAGGAGCTAGTTTTCTCAAGACAGGCACAAATTGACCACCTCAGCAAGTGCCCAGTCCTGAACTCGACACGTTAGTAAACATTCGTACATCGCGTATGAGAAAGTGTGAGTCGCCACTCACAGCCCGCCTTCGACAATTTGATATGCCGCCCCGACATCATCGATTGAGGCCCCAGGCCTCACCAATTGGCATTCTGTGAATGTGTTCTGAGAAGTCCTTTCTCCCAGCTTGACTTCCCAGCGAACAGAAAATCGTGCACTCGCAGGAATCTGGGACTCTTCAGCAGCTGCGAAGTCTGAGAGCACTGTCCCAGGAGAAGGCAATAGGGCAAGAAATGAAATTGGGGCGCCGAGAGGCAAAACGTTATACTTGTCGGGGTTTCCAGCTTCCAGTTTGGGTTCGACGAAGGCGGTCGTGTCTTGCGGTACGAGACTGTTCCATGCTGCCACATAGTATGAGAGTTGATTCGGCTTTAGAATGTCAATTCCGGGGAGTAGGTCTCTTTCTACAGTCCTGATCACAGGCTGTGAGGCTGTGACGCCAAGGCCAGTGTCTGGTGCAAGAGCTGGGAGGCCTAGGCCGAGGCCGTTGAGGCTGCTCATGATGAGAGTTTGAGTAGATCTGGAAAAGACGATGAATTTGAAGCACCGAACGTCAGGGAAAGTAGTTCGCTCTATATATGTCAGCGTGCAATACTAAAGATGCCTAGATCCGTTCACCTTGCGGAGTTGCCCATCCCTGGGTACGCTCTCAGTCGCAACCTACTCCAGATTCGAGCCTCGTGTGCTGCGTACATAGTCTGCAGAAGTAGACGCCCAGGTAGCCACAACCGCCTTGCAAGCTACGTGGACTCACCCAGGCATGAGTTCACCAAGTCTCAGCTAGCCACTGTACCTCAAGTTCAGCAAACTTTCTTGGCCGGCAACTTGGCAAACGAGAGACCGAAGAGAAAATGCACAGAATGGCTGTACGCCCGCTCACATTTCGAAATTGTGGCTTGCCTATGCACTTGTGGCAAGCTGAATGCAATGCATAAGTAGCGCACGACGTTGTTAAGTTGTGTGCCAGTAGAGCTGTGGCGCCACCTATTGGTTGTTTCTGCTAGTCTTGCATATACAACTAGCACAGCCACTGCTGCGAGAGGTAGAGTGAGCAGCCAGAGGCGACATCTAGCTTCGAAAGTGTCGAGTCTGGGCGTGATGCTCATGGAGAACGCCGTTCAGCCAGAGATGATTCTGTGCCACCACGGCTCGGTAGCTCCCCTACGAGGCTGACGAAAGGAGCTCCCAAGAAATAGTGCACATGTGATGGAGCAGCTTTGTTCTCCATTCTTGCCATCATGCCGCAAACCGGCAGAGTCGAACTATGTGTATATCGCAATATTCGTCGGTCCTGAATGCACAGTTCAGTCCCGAATGCCCACTAACAACACTCTTGTTAATAGCCCAGTCCGGTGTTGAAGGTTGTTTGCAGCTGGTCGGCTATGAGCAGCAGCTCGTGCAGACTGAATCCTCTCGCAAAGCACTGTAAAAGGCTCGTCTGGGGGTGTGCCTGGCAGCTCTTCCAAATCAATGTTCAGTGTGTGCCGTCTTTCCAGGTTCTGTACATTTTCATGCCTTCGGTCGCCTTCACTATTGCCGAAGATTTCACCCATCCCTCAGCTTCTTCTGAGCAGGACCCAATCGATCATCCTGCAGACCAATCCTCTTCGTGCCCGGCAGACTGCTCGTTCCAATTTCATGTGCTTCTGTACTCACTTTCCTCGCAGGATACTTTGCTTCCAAACCCTCAAAGCAATTCGACGAGGGTAACTTGGACCCTCCCGTAAAGTAAGGGTGCTTGAGAGCTTGCTCCGCCGTCATTCGCTTGAGCGGGTCGTATTCGAGTAGTTTCTTCAACAGGTCCAATGCTGAATCATCTGGAGGTGGCGCGCCTGAGGTGCTCCCGTAGTGGTTGTTCTGCAAGGTATTGCGGTACCATTTCTCCAGAGTCAGAGGCCGATTGACGCCTGGGTTGTGCATACTGACACTTGAAAGGTTGGGATACTCTGGCATAGAAGCCAGCAAGGGCCATTCGGTTTTCTTAGGGAGTCCTAATATTTCGCCAATCTTTCCCATCTGGTTGCGTTGGAATGGCACTGCTTTCTTGGAGTCTTGCTTGGCTTCCTCCCCCTTAAAGATTGGTCGTAGGCTTAATAGCTCGGCGAATATGCATCCCACAGCCCAGAGGTCGATCGCTGGAGTATAGTGTCTGCTGCCCAACAGAAGCTCAGGTGCGCGATACCATATTGTCACGACCACCTTATCGCCAGAGAATAGTGCATGCAGCGGCTTCCAGAATAGACGCGCCAGCCCCAAGTCTCCAATCTTTATGGCTCCTGAGGATGTGACCATGATATTTGCTGGCTTCAGGTCACGGTGGATCACCCAGTTTTGATGCAGATATAGCAGGCCTGAGAAGATCTGGTACATGCAGGATCGAAGTGTCGATGCCGGGATTGGGGTTCGAGGGAGGAGGCTGTGGTGGTGAATAATCTGCAATAGATCGTGCTCTGCGTACTCGAAAACCATGAAGATGCACTTTGCTTCCAGAATGATCTCGACCAGATGAATCAATGCCGGATGGCTCAGCTCGGTACATAATGCCATTTCACGTATAGCTGATTGAGAGATGCCGGTATACTGTAGTTCGCCCTCTTTATCAGGCTTGAACTTTTTGATGGCGAACGCCTCGATGGGCCTGCCATCGGGATGTTTCGCAGGGTTTGCTTGTTGGACGCCTCGCTTGTTGACAGCCTTGTACACTCGTCCATATGTTCCACTGCTGATGAAGCCAACAATGTCGTAATTATCATTAATGTGCCTTTGCGGGGCGTATGGGGTAGCGTTCATCCTCACGAGTGGAGGAGTATCTGGATCTGACCTACGTCAGTCAATTGGCAATTTTATTTGGAAGAGCCCATACGTAGCCCGACGCAGCGTCAACGATCAGAAGTCATTTGATGGCAATTTGATGGTAAGACTGTGCCGTTGAATCAAAGTCTCGACGATGATATCGATGGCGTGGCGTTGGTGTCAAACGGAAATGCCACCCGCGAGAGCACTTACCGTCAAAAGCAGCCTGCGCATTCCTTTTGAGGCTTTGCGTTTGTATCGGCCCTACGCTCGGAGGCGCGGAAGGCAGTGGAGGAGGAGCCGCCGGTCCTGGAGGACCCATGCCGGCGGACGGCGGGTTTGAAGTCATTTTCTTCAGAGGTACCTGCAGCGGCTTCGTGTTGGCGACCAGGCACCACCGCCGAGGCTACCCACCGCGAGGCCACGCAGCAGTGGAGCTGCCGATCATACACAGATGATGCAGCCTGATGGCCTAGTGAAGTGAGCGGGCTCGCGGACCGCCAGGCGTCCTGCGCTGGTAGGGAGAGAGCTGTCGCGAGCCGCGGGTGGGCAGTCGCAGCGCGGATGGGATTTGCAGGATGCGGCCAGCCCAGCTGCTGCTGTTGCTGCGTGCAGGCGGATGGCAATGGCCAGGGAGCTCTGCGGTCCTGTCAGCCGGAAGAGCAAACATTTCTTCCCATGGCAGGACGGGCGATGGCAGGAAGGATCAGCGACGGCCAGGCATGGATGGATGTCGGGCGATCATGATGAGAGACGCGCACCAATTCCGAAGCGCGTCCAACTGCCGAGCCGCAGCTCCAGTCTCGCGTTGCCAGCCCAGCCTGCATGTGCTCAGCACATCGACATCGACCTCACTGTCGCATCAGTCCCACGTGCTGCGTGCATGATCGAACCGTAGCTTACTGCTCGCGATGAACAACACTTCACCCACGTCCACATAGCACGCCCTGCCTACCATGGCGCTCCTCGGCGAGCTGTCGCCATACTTCGTCTACCTGCTGCTCACGGCTGCCCTGGGCCCTCTCTTGTTCGGCTACCACCTCGCAGAGCTCAACGCACCCCAAGAAGTGATCACATGCGCCAAAGAGCATAGCAGCGCCTCAACCTTCGCCCGCATCAAGAACGCTTTCGGCACGAGCTCGTCGAGCACTTCGCTCCCACAATGTATTCCAATGAGCCCTGCCCAGTTCGGCCTTGTATCATCCTTCTTCACTTTGGGAGGACTGATCGGAGCTCTCTCAGCGGGTCCAGTCACTGGCCAATATGGGCGACTCAAGACGATGATCTACTTGAGCGCATTCGCCGTTGTAGGACCTCTGTTTGAGGCAGCAGCGCCCAACATTGGCGTCATGGCATTTGGACGATTGGTAGCAGGAGTAGGCGCTGGAGGAGCAACAGTCGTGGTTCCAATATACATCAGTGAAATTTCTCCACCAGATAAGAGAGGCTTCTTTGGTGCTTTTACACAGATTCTCACCAACTGCGGAATCCTCATTACCCAAGCACTGGGACTGTTTTTGAGCAGAGGGCAAATGTGGAGAATCATATTGGGAGTAGGAGGAGCCATTGCTCTCGCACAAATGATCGGGCTCGTCCTCGGAGGCCAAGAATCACCCAAATACCTCGCAGACGCAGGCAAAACATCCCAAGCAAAGGCCGTCCTGCGCAAACTCCGCGCACCTTCAGCAGACATCGAAAACGAGATCCTAGCCCTCGGCGACTCCTCCACCCATGAAGGCCAACAACCCGAAGACATCGACCCCGAACAAGCCACCCTCCTCGCCAACAACCCATCGTCACCAACCTCCAAGCCCACCACGGCCAAACAATCCCTCGGCTTCTTCACAGTCAGCACCCACCCGGACACCCGCTCCGCCGTAATTTCCGTCATAGCCATCATGGTCGCCCAACAATTCACCGGAATCAACAGCATAGTAATGTATGGCGTGGGCCTCCTCTCCTCCTTACTCAGCACCAACGCCGCCCTCCTAAACGTCTTCGTCGCCCTCGTCAACATAATCATCACAACATCCTGCGCACCCTTAGCAGACAAGTGGGGCCGAAAACGAAGTCTACTCCTCTCCATCACCGGCATGGGAGTCTCCTCGATCCTCCTCGCAATCGGCATGATGAATAGCATCAAATTGCTGTCCGCTCTCAGCGTCATCCTCTTCGTTGCATCTTTTGGGCTCGGGCTAGGTCCTATACCTTTCATTCTGGCATCGGAACTCGTGAGTTCTGAAGCTGTAGGCGCGGTGCAAAGTTGGGCTTTGGCAGCGAATTGGATCGCGACATTTGTCGTTGCGCAGTTTTTCCCTCTAATCAACGAGCGCATGGGAACGGGACAGGTCTATTTTATTTTTGCGGCTTTTGCGCTCGTGTTTGGCGGATTCATTGCGTGGTATGTGCCTGAGACGCTAGGGAAGAAGGATGCGGATGAAGTTTGGGGAAGGAGGAAAGTTGGTGGGTTGGAGGACTGACGTTTGAGTGATGGAACTGTGGTCATGGCGTTCTGGTTTTGAAGAGAGAAAAAGGGCTCCGTATCGGGTTTGCAGGCTCACAGGACTGGTTTGTTGTGTTCTCGGGACATATGTGAAATATGTCAAGCTTTCTGAGGGATTCCTAGAGATACTTCAATGGCAAGCAATGCTCGAGGATCAGCAAATCAACAATCTTCAGTATAACAGGTCGCATTGTGCGAGTCAAGCTATGCGCAGCCCTCCGTTGCAGCGTTCAGTGCTGAAGATCTTTAAGTGTGAGTCATTTGACCTACCAGCCTCATACCACAATGAAGGAAGCGATAAGCCGCAGAACGTAACGAGTTCATTAGCATATAGCTATAAAGATGCATATCTGCTGCTGCTTGCTTGCATTTCATTTCATCTCATGTACACGTTCCCTTTCTGACCCAGCAATTATACACTCGTCCCAGGCTGTTAAACCCAGGCTGTATTTGTATTTGCTCAATCAAATCAAGCGAGTCTCATCTGCGAACGCGTGTGAGCCGACGTCAACTCATAAAGCAGTAAGCAATAAGCGTATAGGAACCAGTCTCGTCTGGCCATCTCTAAGCCGCAGCCTCAATCTGAATCATCCTCTCCACCGCCTCATCGACGTCGATCCCGACGCCATATTGCTCGATCGCATCTTGCGCCCTCGGCACACCGATCAAAGCAATCGTGCGAGGAACGACCACATCCTGCACCTGAAAACATCCGAACGCCACGAGTTTCTTCAGGCTAGGACAGCTGCGGAAGATACCAGTAATGACCGCATTGTCCACACTGTTGCAGAAGCTGACATTAATGTATTCCAGAGCAGGGTAACTCCGGCTGCCGTTGAAGACGTCCATGAAAGCGGAGAGCTCAACGTGGCGGCAGGAAGAGATGTCGAGGTGTTTCAGATGAGAGCCGGAATGGGCCATGAGAGCTTTGAAACCGGCGGAGGCCAGGCCGATAGGCACTTCGGGCCCATCTGGGTTGCTGTTGTCGACGTCTCGCATGCTGTTGAAGTCGACAAATGTAAGAGGTGGATTGGACCAGTTGGTGAAGAGGTCGACGAAAGACTCATCGACTGCGTAGTCGTTTTCTGATATCCGCAGTTTCGTTAACTGGTGGCAGTTGTCGTGAATTGCTTGCAGAATATTCTCATCTACCTCATAGTTCTTCTCGAGGGAGAGGGTCCGAAGTTGTGGTCCACGCTTCTGCACGAGGTCGAGAAGTATGTCGACGTCGAGAGAACTGCTCATCATCAGGGACAAACGTTCGAGCTTCGGCATCTCTGCGATGGCTTGAAGAGCACCGTTCCCAATGCGACGACACATCTTCAGCTTCAGGCGCTTGAGATTGGGGCAGTATCTCAGCATGTCTTCCACCACGGAGTCGTCAAAAGCAGCATCGAGCCACTTGAGCATGACAGTCTCCAGATTCCCACCAAGCTCGCGAAACAGGCGTTGCCACATTCCATTAGAAACGAGGTTAGCCGCATAGAGTTGGATGTGCTTCAGGTCTCGGCATCGCTCCAGCATGTAGTCAATAGCTTTGTCCTTGAGTTGACAGCAATTCTGTAGCACGAGCGTCTCCATCTTAGGCACCATGGCAAAGATCTGATGATAGTCCTCTTCTTCGAGATACGCTGCATCGTGGAGTATGACAGCATCCAAATCCGGTCGGAGAAAGAGCGGCAGGGCTTTCGGCTTGAGTACACGCTTCTTGGAGAAAATCTGGCTGAGTCGTTCAAGAAGTGGTTGAGGCATGTGTCCGAGATCATCGACATCTTCGTGGAACTCCACAGCCTTCGCGATACAGAGTTCCTGTAATGTCTTCGCTCCACCAACCGTGTACCCGTCAAGACGATCGCTCTCGATCTTTCGCCGCTTTCTGCCAACCGGCTTCGGAGCCGCAGCTTTCATCTCTTTCTTGAGATCCTTCGTAAGCTCTTTTCCGCAAGGCGTGCACAGCAGACCACCATCAGGTCCCTCTTTGTTGTATGGCGTGACAGTAAATCGCTTGTTGCAAAGCTCACAGTTCTCGAGTTGTCCGGGCGCAGGCCGCGACTTCTTGTATATGTCCTTTGCAAAATCCGCATCGAAGTCGCTATCATCATCGTCCGAATAGTCCTTTTTGCCTTTCTTCTTGCCCTTCTTCGACGAAGATGCTTTCGCCTTCTTAGCCTTCTCCTTAGCTTCCTCTGTGACTCGCTTGCGCTTTCTGCTCTTTTCGACCTTCTCTGCTTCTTCCGCTGCCTCCGCTGCCTCCGCCGCTACAGCGGCAGCTACTGCCTCGTCGTCGGCACTCGTCGGCGTTGGCGCATTCGAGGCCTCCTCGGAGGCGATTTCCGCTTCGCGTTGTCGTCGTCGTCGCTCGAAGTCATCGCGGATTTGCTGTGCAGAGATGTTGTTTGCCTAGCACAATTTAGCATACCACCTCTACGTCGCATTGGTGGTCTGGACCTACGGCAAGGTAGTCTGTCAGTGCGGAGTTGGGACCGCGGATGGCCCGGCCAGTGCCTCTTCTGCCCGACATGCTGTTTGGTGTATTGAGTTCTAGCAACGAATGAGCGAAAGGGTGCGATGTCTGCAGCAGAAGTGGTTGTGTAAGCCGAACAATGCAGGCAGGTGGCAACCTAGGAGTTGAAGTTCCGCGCCAGGGTCCAACTGCCCCATTCACGCGTTCACGCGTAAAGTGGAAAACGCCTCTGCACGTGACAGTGATTTCGATTTCACATGCCAATTCAATGGATTGTTAGATATCATCACCAAACGGGCCATATGCAAGAAGGGGGAATCGCCAATGCTCAGTGAAACTCCGCCTGTACACTCCCATACTTGACCCCGTCCACTCTCAACTCAAACACCAATCCGGTCTCAATATACATCCTCAGCTCAAAATCCAGGTTCATGAATTCTACGCCTTTTGTTGTGGTCAATCTTGTGAAGAGTCCAGGCGGTACAGCTGACAGATCTGTTGTTAGCGTGCAGAGGCTGCGCAAGCTCTTGTTGTACGCATCCGGAGCTTCGTCAAAGTCGCAAGCGATTAATTCGTCTTCTACCACGAGGGATTGTCCTGGGCGGAAGTTGCGTGTGTAGTGGAAGGATATCGGTGTCTCGGGGGCAATAGACGTGCCCTACAAGTGTGTTAGTAACGTTTTTGCAACGCTCGACTGCACGACACTGCGCACCTTGGCGATGTGCCATTGCATGCGATCGGAAACTGAGCAGCAGAGTCAGCAGGCGTTCAACTCTAGATTTGATGAACAAGACATACCCATCCATTTCTCCCATAGCGGCGACCAGTAACGATCGGCGGCGGGATGCTTGTTCTCGTCGTAAACAGTCGCATAGCTTGTACCATAGTGGAATCGCGCTTGACGCTTCTCAACCAGACTCCCCTCGAGACCACGGATAACAGCTCCTCTCACAACGGCCGTCCATGCATGCAAAGGTTGCAAAACTTCAACAGCCGTCTGCGGAGCCTTCGCAGCCTCATGAGTCGGTTTCTCGGTATACTGCGGTGGCGGATTCTGGTTGAAATGCTCCTTGAGCTTCTTGTACAAATAATTGCTCTGTCCGAAGCCTCCCACAAGGATAATGCCAGAAACGGTGCCGCCGTTGTCCCGAATAGCATTGACTTGGCCTTCCACAAGCTCAATACAATCCGCGATAATGGGATCAAAGATGTTCTTGACCTGCTCAGCTGTCATGACCAGAAATCCACTTTCGAGACCAGCATCTTCATCGTCGGGCAGACCAGGGAATGGCACATTAACTTCACCGTGCTCTTCTTCGTTAAAGTTACGCTTGATGAACTCTTCAAAGTACTTGAGACCCATCTGCCACGTCTTCGGCTTCTTTTCTCGCATGTTATCGTAGCGCTCTTGCCCGATGCGTTGTCGCACCGCATCCTCGAAGCGATAATTCAGCATTGCAGATCCGCAAAGCCCGCCCGAGCCGACGTTACTTTCCTCAATGCGAAGAGGAGCAGCATGCGTGATCTTGTATGCTATCAGATCTACTGTGCCACCTCCTGCATCACAAACAATGTAGTTCTCGCCCACTTTGAGACTGCTCGGCTGCATGCTCTTCAATGTGTACACAGCAGCCGCTTCCGGCTCGGATATGAGTCGCAAGTCGTGTCTGTCGCCCATTCCAGCTTTTTCGGCTGCTTGCAGTGTCGAATTCTTGGCCGCATCTGACCAGACTGCAGGCACTGTAAGGACGAACGACACTGTCGTTGAACTCATAAATCCTTCGCCATATCTTCTCGTCAATGTCTCCATCGTATGCTCGTAGATCTTGGTCAGGTAGTCCGTGACCGCATTGAAGACTGTTCGATCGCTCTTTCGAAGAAGTGCTGCCGTTTCGAGTGGGCTAACGAAGTGTGGTAGTCTCTGGTTTCGGTCGAGGAACAGCTTGATGCAGCGAAGACGACTCTCCTCCGGCTTGAACTGAAATCCCCAGCGTATCTGTACATTGTCGCCATTCTGTTGCCCCCCATCGTTCTCGCCGTTCACAGGTACATCGGTCGTGGTATACGCGATCTCGGTCGGCACCTTGTCAGATGTTATGCCATTGCCTCCAGGCCATGACTTGATAATGTCTATGTCGTCGGGAGTGGCCTGACGTTGGGCAAGATATGTTAGTCACAGGAGTCTGAGAGCGGTTTGTGCACTGCCTTCCTTGCTGCTGTCAACACGCTAAAACACGTACACTGTAAGCTGCGGCTACACCAGAGTAGGTGGTGCCGAAGTCAACCCCCACGATGAGTCTATCCTGTGCATCATCTGGGATTTCAGGAACCGAAAGGTCGGCCTCTTCCAGTGTGAGCGTTGCCAACGACGCTGTCGCTGCTGCCATGGGAGTTTCTTTGTGACTGCTACCGTTTCCGTTGCGCGTCATCCTGCCCGCGTGTCCGTGGATCGCGCTTGCGTAGATCTCATTCGTCGCGCGAATTCGACCACAGTCAGACTCCCATCAGTCTACCTCCTGTAGAGCAGCCGCGTGGATAAGGAACCAAGCCCGCTCGAGGCTTTGGATCAGCCTCTCAATCTGGTAGCCCGCATTGACTTTTGTGGAAGCCACCATCCATATATTTCCAGCCTGAGCAGTTCGTCCCAAGCTGTCAGCTGTCCGATCTGAAATTACCCGAAACGCCTTCCAGTCGACGGGGAGCAGGGCGAAGCCTGAACATGATGTGCGGCATCCACCTGAAGCCTGAATTGCGCATCAGCTCAGTCAGCTTGTGGGTTTATTAGTGTGCAGATCCGCCTCCAAATGGTCGAAAGCTTGCTGGCAACCTCCACACTCCTGAGTTTTGTGCGCGTGCATGGTGGCATTCCTGTGTTCCGCATGCATGACAGCGGAGATGGCGGAGCCGAACACTCATCACACAGGCTCTTGGATCTGGCCACTGTTCCTGGGTAATTTGAAACAGCTTCGCTCGTCATTGTAGAACCAGATACTGGCGGGCTCGTCGATAGGCGAACACCTCCAGTTCACCACTCGCAGTGCTGTTGAAAATGCCGGTACCACCGTGATCGACAAGCGCTGAAGTGTATACCTATGATGACTTCCGTTGAAGGAATCAATAGCAGATCCATTACGGCTGTAGAAGAGATGGAGCCGAAGAGCGTGGCCGGTCAGATTGGGGAAGCGGGTGAACCGCCTCTAGCTGAGACACAGCCAGCATCGAGCGCCGAGGCCATAGTCGAGACTGTATTGGAAGTGCCACCGAGGACACCACTGCAGGACAAGAGTACAGTGGGCAGTCCACCTGGATCGGATAGCCGTGAAGGTCTGCGGCGGACCACGCCCAAAATCGCCAGCTTGAAAGCCACTTTCGAGCGGTCTCACAGCGAGGGATCCCTGAAAGGCGCACGGAAAGTCGAAAAGAGCAAGAGCCCAAGTCGCAATGAAGACCACGACGCTGAAGCTCTCAGATCCAAAGATGACGAGATTGCAAAGTTGAAGGATCTGCTGGAGAAAGAGACGGAGCTGAAACAGGCACTGGAAGACAAGTGCAATGCACTGGAAGAGGATGTCGAAAGACTGGAGTCTGAATTGGAACAGCACGATGGGGATTGGCGGGCAGAGATGGATCAACAGAACAAGAAACTCGCACTGGAAAGAGACAGAGCGCAAGATGCATTCGTCGAGATCAAGCGGCAGCTCTTGGGCTTAAAGCGCAGCATCTCAACGTCAACGCGCGTAGACAGCCAATATCCGGACTTGAGCTTCACTGCAGAAATGCAAAATCTCTATCATGAAATGCAGAACTGGGTCGTGAATACTTTCCGCCGCATGAAAATGGAGCGTCCAGCTGAAGAAATGCTTGCCAGCCTGGAAAGTGTTGTAGAGTCCAAACATCTGGACTACCTACGCCCATTGTTTCGGGATTGGGATCCAGCGAACAAGCTTGCAGTGCTGCAGGCGGTGGTCGCCTGTTATCTCATGGAGGTGTGGAACGACCCATTACTGTTTGGCCTACCAGTCTGGCGGAAAGGCGTCAAGAAAGCCACGGAGACAATGTCAGCGATTCTGCCAAATTCATCGTATGAGAAGTGGCGATCAGGCACTCTGGATACGATCAAGCAGAATGCCGACATCAAAGACGCTGTCGATTCTGCTGCTAAAGCATTGAGCGAAATGATCTGCATAAACTTGACTTCGCTTACTGGAGCGGAAGAGTCTGCTGCTATGAGCTCTTCACTGCACGCAATCGTCAAGCGTGTCGTGTCTCTGTCGCACGTCTTTCGCGTGCAGAATGCCCAATACCAATTCGTTCTACCCGAGCCTGGGTCGCCGTTCGATCAAGCAAGGATGGATGATACCTCCCTCGAAGCCACCTCTTCATTCAATACGATAACATGCGCTGCTTTCCCTCTTGTGCTCAAACTGGGTTCTGGCTCGGGAGAGGATGTCGAACCAACACGTGTCGTGGTCAAGGCTAAAGTCATATGCCGTCCATGAAGGTATCGCGCTGCATTACTCGTCTTTTCGGCTTACAAAGTGCGCTCTCTGCGACGCCTACTAGAACTGCTGCGTGGCCGGTCGTTGTTGTTTCTGCCGGGCTGTTCCAACCAGTCAGTGAAGCCGGTGCCCGTGTTTCCCAAAGTTTCTGTGCGAGTACGATCGAGCTGACGGGGCTCTGGGCGCGGACGACGGTCGACAACACGGTCCTGGTTCTCGTGCTCGCGGCCAAGTCTGGCATCGTGACGGTGCGACAGAGTGACTGGGCTTGGTGGAATGCTAGTGACTGGCGTGCCTGATCCGGAGGGTGTTGCAAAGTCGCGAACGACGATAGGTCCAGGCCTACCAGTACGCTCTGTCATTTCGCGTGTCGTGGAGCCGTAGCTTTCGACAAGGCGCAGTTGCTGCATGCCATTCTCCAGCGCGTTGAATGAGCCGGCGAAGATGCGCGGCCGACTCTGCCCGCTGCGTCTGGTTCTGACAACGGAGCCCAGCTGGGGCGGGCCTGCGATACCCTCTTCGGCAATGTAGTTGCTCGGCTCGATCGTGGCAGCCCGATTGTGTTGGCCGCGTCTGTGTACTTGTTCTTCTACTGCACTGAACGACACCATGGCGTTGGCTGGTGGCAAGGGTGCGCTCAGAGTGCCAGAGTAGTTGGAATGGGCGACATTTTGAGTACTTGATGCTTGGGTCGCGGCCGAAAACTCTTCGTCGTCTCGTTGAGCGCGAGTTGCTTGGTCTGGAGTGGGAATTCTCGACGCGTCTCTGGTTGCCGGCTTGAGCGCCTGAGGTCTGCGACGATCGCCAGTCTTGGGAGCAGGCAGTGTCTCTTTCAGCTCGGTCCGGAGTGCCTCGACTCGCTGTGCTTCATGCTCGGCAGAGTTCGGTGGTGTCTTGTGCGTGGTCTCGGCCGTCTGGGCAGTAGTACTGCTCGCTGCAGACTTTTGTTGTTGACGGGCAGCGCGCTCATCGGCAGCCTTCTTGAACAAGTGGTCGCACACGTCAATCTTCTGCTGCGTGCATGCCTTGTCGTTCTGCGCGGTGTCATATCTACGTCGAGGAAGAGATCGTTAGTACGCGTTGATTCGAGAATGAGCGACGCCGACAGTCAGAGGTTTGACTGAGGCGCGCGCGATTGTCGCCGCCAATCTACTCACAGGCTTTCCATGCGCATGTTGATGGAGTCTAGAGCATCTTTGACGGTCAACAACTCTCCGTCCTCGAGGCTTTCAAGCGCTGGGTGGTACAGCTGTTCGCAAAAGGTCATCGACAGCAATTCAAATGTTGCTGCGAGGGTGGTGAAGATGTCTCTGCAGAGTCGTCAGCGAGTACAGTCGGGCAATGGTCACTGTGATACAAACCTGAATCTCTCGAGCTGCGTATGGACGACTTGGATCTCCAGCTTAAATGGGTTGTGCTGGCCGTGATGGGCTGGGACATTGAGCTCTCGGGCTTGTTGGCCATGTTCTCTCAAGTTCTCGCGGTATGTCCGCATCTGCATGTTGATGGTCTGGATCTCGGGCATTGCGCGCTCTGTAGTCTGTTGCGGCGACTGCAGGCCCTCCAGGTAGCGCTCTATCTCTTCGTGGGCGCGCGAGACGGAGCAGAAGAGGCGACACATGGTGGCGTTGTCGGCCTCGTGGAGACGGAGCTCCCGCAGTTGGCGCACTGCGTCTGGGATGTCGCCGGCCATCTCGAGGGCGAGGAGGTAGGCGGCGAGGTTGGAGGTGTGGGCGAATTGTCGTTCACCTGGGAAGACATCGTTAGCCGCGAGTTCCAACCTCGCCCACCCGACGAGGTGGGCGAGTTCACGTCGTCGTTGCTCCATTGGCGGCTGGCAAGGCGCGGCGGTCTGGTCTGGCGTGGCGATGGCAGGGGATGAAGAAGATGAACAGGGTGGACAGAAGGAAGCGGATGAAAACTTACCTCACCGTCGCCTGCACGCGCGGATGTGAAGTTCTGTCGCCAACGGTCGCGAAGGACAAATGTTGGGCAGGTGCGATTAGGCACAACGGTGGAATCGTCGAACACGGCCATGAGCTCTGCCACACGACAAGTTCTCAGCCATCAAGACAACAGCGGCGCCGTGCTGCTACCAATCAGAGTGATCGGAGAGAGGTGAATGCGGTCTGTATTCACTCATTGAGCCAGAGATCTCCATTTGCCTCACGGCCTGACTTCTCCTTCATATCCAACAATAGCTCCACGAAAGGCGCTTGTCCTCTGGAAGCATTTTCAGGACCTTTTGGTCTTTTCTCAAGCCACAGGCGGGCTGTCAAGCCGTCCTGCTTTCACATGTACTTGACCCGCTCGAGCGAGAGCCAGCAGAGATGAAGTCTTCAGGTCGCCAAGGAACGGTAGGAGAGAGGCATGTACAAATGCTACACAGAACAGACATTAACACAACAGTGTTAATCAGTCAGATAACACCGGACAGTGCATTCATGAAGACGAGGAATAAGGTTACGAAACGTTTGTTGTCATGATGTTCATTATCAAGTATACACATTAATCATTTCGCTGCTTTCACTGATATGATTTTGAGGGTATCTCTACCAAGACATCTTTCAATCTCAACATCCACTCGTTCCCTCTCCTTCTACTTTACATTGATCGCTTACAAAGCGAGGACAGCAGCCATAGCACCACCGACAACACCTCCCATGACTGGAAGGAGCGAACCGGCACCACCAGTGGACTGCTCTGGCATACCTCCAGTGGCGGATGGCATGGAGCCAGATCCGGAGCCCATACCACCACCCATGGTCTGGGATGGCATAGCGGAGCCAGTCGCGGACATGGTGGCAGTAGCTGGCTCCATGACGGCCTCGTAGGCGTCGCAAGTGGCGCTCTCAGTGGCGATTGGGCAATCCTCAGCAATGCAGATAGCCTGGAGCTCAGCAGAGGCAGTTGGTGGGATGGCAGCTGGTGGAGCGCATCGGTAGCCGAAAGCGTTGGTCAAGGCGGTGCCAACAGCAGTGACATCGTCGTCGGTGACACCGAAGGACTTGGCGGCAAGACCGACCTGGGTGATGAAGTATCCGACCTCAGCGTTGTTGAGACCCATGTACTTGTGCACGGAGTACTGGGAGACGTCACCCTCGTACTGGCCAGTGGAGTTGCCGAACTGGGAGCAGCCCAAGAGAACGGCGAAGTACTGATAAAGGTGGGTGAGAAGGCGGCTGGTGAGAATCGTTAGTTGCTGGAACATGAAAGTCGCATCTCTTGATGATGAGCTTACTATTGAGCAGAGTCGGTACCGTTGGCTGGCATGTTCATCATGAGAGGAGCAGCACCACCATCGTCGAGGAAGTTGACGGAGCGAGGCATGCCGCCAGCGTTGGTCGAGACAAGCTCGCCATTGAAGTATGGGAGGAGGTTCACACCCTCGAAGTCGCCGGTACCTGGAGCCAAGATACCTGGGACAGCGACCAGAGAGCCTGGGTTGGAGGTGTAGTTGCCGATGACGGCGGTGTTGACAACCAGAGTCAGGACGGTCTGCTGGTTCGTCGCGTTGTTCTCCATCAACAGGGCGGTGGTGTAGTAGTCGCAAATGGACTGGTCAGCTGGTCTCTGAGCAGAGACGGCAGCAGCGGCACCAAGGCCGAGAGCGACGGTGGAAGACTTCATGTTGATTGTATTGTTGGTTAACGACAGAAACTGACTGAACGATTCTGCAGACGATTGTGAGAGAGCAAGAGACGGATTTCCAAAAACAAAGAAACACGAAACCGGCGGACAGCGAATAGAAGTACTCTCAATGCCTCTGACACGGTTCACCAGAGCCGTTTAGTCAGGCACAATGGCTTCCACATGAATGGCCCAGCGCCATACCCCTCTCAGCCGTGGATAGTCCTTCCTGTCCTCTTTGGGAGATGACCTTCAGTCCAAGGAATGCACCACTGTGAACAACCTCACATTCCACAGCGTAGAGTCAAGGCCAGGCTGTCCCAGCCCCCGGACTACCCAACTTCCGTGGACGGCTCACTGAGTCTCCGGCGCAGCACCCACCCAATCACAGAACCTTGATTACGACCACCTACAGATCTGGACGACGATAATAAGCTTGAATTTAAGAACTCTGCACCCGACCACAACTCAAATCGTCAGTCCCACCAATCATGACGTTTCAAGATGTCAGCTGATGGCACTTCACCTGCAAACAGACTTTGTGGAGACGAAACCCTTCTGGCTTCTTCCGCTCTGCAGTGTTGCTGTTGCGGGCAAGTGCAGCGAATATCTCGATCAGCGGTACAGAATCGTCCACGTCAACGGCTGGGACGGGCTATTGTGGCCGACGATTGTGTCTCGCCTCGTGTCTTTCTGCAGGCCGCGCACGTTCGTTGAACATGGATGATTACTGTTTCTGGGTTTCTCCGGGTCGTGCGCCCGCGGACGTAGTCTCTTGTCTCTTGTCGTGTCTCTCAGCGATAAGCAGGAGGTTCGCGTGCGAACGCACAAGGTGATCAGTAATGCCTGTTGTTTGTGTTTTATATTTCGATAGCTCGACCATGCGACAGAGCTATAATCTCACCGTAAATGTGGCTTCTGCGGCAACGTGCTCCGGTCGAAAAGTAATTTTGTAATAGCTCAATGCAAAGAAACTAATATGAAGAACCACGCGCGCCAAAGTACAAGCGCGACACATCTTCATCGTTTCTGCGCCGTGCGTGAAATGAGTCCACTCTCCGTCGACCGCTGCGACAGATCTGCTGTGACAGTTGAGCCACTTGTTGGGTACAACACAACTTGTACACAGTGTACAGGCCATGCCAGAACAAGCCTCGCGTGGCCACGTGCGAGGGAAAGGCTTGAACCCCCGCACGCAGGGCGTCTGCAGCCTGCAAGCTGTGTGCAGCAACAACAAATATCAGCGAACAAATCATGCCGCGTTGCCGCGCGTGCTCTCATGATCACAGACCACATTCCTACGCCCGCTCTGGCGGCCCGATTCGAAACAATTCCAGTTTGATATAGGAGTGACGACAATGCGAATGCGACGTAATGACGTCGAGATGTTGCTTCCACCACACATCTGTATACTAATGAGATTACCAAGCAGCACACTCGAACGGCAGAAAGATTCCATCAACAAGAAACTTCGAAAACGGAAAGATTGTCTAGAATCTCAAGCTGCGACGATGGTCGCAACTCGATATCGATTTCTTCTGGTTGTTGTTTTCTTCAAGGAGTGACTAAAGCTAATCATGTTATCTTGTCCAATGTTCTCAAATCTGGTGCATGCGCGTGCAGGACGTTTCCAGAAGGAAGAGGGACATCGTATTCTTGCCCATGCAAAATGCTTTTGCAGCGATCGTTGGACGTCGTGTTGTTCACCGCCTGGACGCATACTTGTCCCTGGCAACAGGCAGGCCATCAGGAAGAGCTAGCAAACAGACAGCTTGATTCGGACACCGCAGCTACGCACGTGCGCACGCGAAAGGACGCGATGGAGTGAAGCTCCTATGGTGATGTGCCGCCGGTCTGGCAGATATAGTCGCATCGAGCAAAGGGTATGTACCAGTAACGATGCGAAGCTCGATACTGACGACGACGGCGGGATGGTCGTGTTGCTCTTGCTGGGATGACCAGTGGGCGTGCACAAAAGGCATCTGAAGGCGTGCTTGGTTGAAGAAGATCCAGGCGGCATGAACGGGTAATGACCGTCCGACGACATCCTGTCAGAGACGCAGATTTTCATGATGCTGACATCAGTAGCACATTCATTTTTTCATCAAGCGTGAGGTGTATGGTAGTCATGCTCCGAACACCATGGTATCGTCCATCAATCAGTCGTAGCCTCCACCACCGCCGACTTGGCTGGCGAACGCGGTGCTGACGCTGCTCTGCGCGTCGTCCTCCAGGGCTGCTCGGTTTCTGCCAGCTCCAATCGGGGGCTGTGGTGGCCCCTGGCCTTCCACGTAGCGACGGAGTTTGTCAGACTGAGACAGTGAAGCTTGCTTGTTCAGGTCGTTGATGCTCAAGCCAGCAAGGCTGACGCCGCCTTGACCCGGCTTGAGAGAGCCGTTCGTGGTGACATCAGTAATCTCACTTGCGGCGACACTCTCACCAGCAATGGACTCCGGTGGGGCGCGCATGTGGTTGCCATGGCCCATATGGCGACGCTGGTCAGCAGGGAGGGTAGGCCATGACTCCTGGAAACCTTGGAACATGGTTGGAAACTGATTGGGCAGAGCCGCGCCTCCTAGTGCTGAGGAGTGAATGGAAGAGACATCGTCAGGGATGTATCCGACGATACTGCCATCGCCCTGAGGCCCGTCACGACGACCATTCACACGAGCTCCAGTAGCAGCTGCCATGTGGTTGGCATGCTGGTAAGCCATCTGGTAGCGCTGAGGACCTCTATAGGAAGTCTTCGGGCGGCTGAACTGCAATAGTGAGACTTGGAGGTTGTTGAGCGGGCCTTCCACCAAGCAGTTCCGCTCCTTGAAGTGAAGCAAGAGGTAGTGCCACAGCGGATGCTTGCTCAGGACCTTGGGATTGCCAAGAATGACCAGTCCATACTTGGCACGAGTCAGAGCAACGTTCAGACGTCGGGGGTCGCTCAAGAAACCAATGCCCTGGTGATCGTTGCTACGAACGCAAGAAAGAACGATGAAGTCCTTCTCTCGTCCTTGGAACGCATCGACAGACGCAACTTCGATCTCCTTGTAGAGCTCCTTCTTGAACGTGCCCGTCTGCTGCATGCTCTGAACGACGTATGAGCGCTGGCCCTCGTACGGAGTGATGATACCAATCGCATCCGGCTTGACTCCAGCCTTGAAGAAGCGTGTGACGATCTTCTCGACATTAGAAGCCTCGGTGCGATTCAGGTAAGACGTTCCTGAGGCGCTGATTTCCTCAGTACCCAGGTTCGACCAGAACATCATTGGCGAGTCCGCCACCGGCCAGGGGAACTCCACGTCCTTGCGGAGGCGCTGTTGCATTGTAATACCATTCTGCAGAGAGCCTTCGTAGAACATGTTGGATGGGAACTCGGAAAGGCAAGGATGCATACGGTACTGCACCTGAAGGCGAATTGGCGACAAGCCGAGAATGACCAGACGCTCGAAGAGTGACTGGTTCAAACCAGCCTTGGCGGCCTTCTTGTTCATGATAACTGGACCCAGCTGTTGGTGGTCACCGACGAGCACGACCTGCTTGCATCCAAGAACCAACGGAATCATGCACTCGGGTTCAGCAGACTGTGTGCTCTCGTCGATCAGGACCGTTCTGAACTTGAACTTCGCCAGACGTGGATCTCCAGCACCAACGCAAGTACAGCAGATGACGTCCGCATTCTGAAGAATCTCACGCTCAGCAGCACGCGTGAGCGTCTTAAACTTCTTCTCATCTTGGCTGGACAATTCACCAAGCTCCGACTTGAGTTGGTTGAGCTTGTTGAGTTCAACGTTGGTGTCATTCATGGCCACCTGCCGGTGAAGAGACAAGAAGCCAACGTTGGACTCGACATCCTCGCGGGACTTCGCGGTTACACGAACGACCTTCAAGCCAGTCAAGTGAATACGCTCGCAAAGCTGGTCCACGGCAACGTTGGATGGCGCACAGACAAGGACTTGTCCACCATTCATCTTGGACAGATGGTAGATGATTGTTGCTGAAGTGACCGTCTTCCCAGTGCCTGGAGGGCCTTGAATCAAACTGAGTGGCTTCTGCAGCACCGATTTGACTGCTTGGATTTGCGAACTGTTGAGATCAGGCAGATTGGGGACGCTGAACTTCTTAGGCATCTGGACCTTCATCGGCGCTGCGGCAACTTCGTGTCCCAGCAAGCGATGGAAAATGTATCCTGACACTGACATCTCATCAATGGCAAAGGTCTTCATCGCGTGTTGCATTCTGTCGAACGAAGTCGCTTTCCAGACGTAATCGGCTGTGAAGTTGTGCGTGCATTCGGTAGGCACTGATTTGTGATCGCCACGCGACCTCAGCTCAATCGTCACTTCGTCAGACTGGTTGTTGGGGATCTTGATGACATAGCCCACGCCCTCCCAGTGCGGACGCAGCTCGCCGGTGTATCGTAGTCGCATCTCATCTCCAACTGCAAGCTTGACGTCTCCGAGCTCGAGCTTCGGGAGAACAAACGAAGCGAGGTGCTTGTTGTTCAAACCGAAATCCCAGCGCACAACCAAGTTGTCCTGGCTCTGAGCTTCCTTCAGCTTGCGATCATAGTCTGCTTCAATCTTGACCAGCGGGCCGAAAACATTTTGGTATTGATAGGCATCATCGTATCGCAGCAGAACCGGTGCTGGCTCATCATCGATGCCCGCGCTCTTTTCCAAATCCTCGATCGTTGCACTGCTGTTATCCTTCCACAGCTCCTCAAGTTTAGCAATGACCTGAGGTGGCAGGTGACGAGCACGCATCTGTTCCTGATCGGTGGGAGAGTTGACGAGCCACGAAAGGAAAGATCGATCTTCGATCAACGGTTGCCACTTCGCGGTGTCCCAATTCATATCCTTGCTGCTGGGTTGTGCAGCACACGGCTGACGGCAGAGCAGAACAACGACAGTGTCGCTCTTCGCCGGAATGAAGCCCAGCAGAAATACATTTTTCGTACCGCAGTTGTAGCACTCAAGTGTGGTGTCACCTAGTGGAGAAGACGGGTGCAGTTGAACCTCCTTGTGCCTCGCTCGAACCAAGTGATTGATAATATGGCTGCTGGAGGTATTGCCCCGCGCAGAACAGAACCACTTGGAGCAGGTCAGACACTTGACAACTGAGCTCGGGTTGTGAATGCCACAGTAGGCGCAGGCGTGAGCGGGCAGCTCCACTTGCTCCTCTTGGCCAGGCCCAGCTTGACCGTTCACGCCGTTGGCATGGCTTGCCAGCGACTCAAGATCGTCGTCCTCGTATACGTCTGCGTCGTCGTCGTCGCCCACTCGTCTTCTCCGGGGGCCACCGTTCAGGGCAGCATCCAGTGTAGAAGTGTCATCGCCTTCGTTGATGGCGGAAGCCGAGTCACCTACGAGATGATTGGCGACATTGGTAAATGTGCCTTCCATGCCGTGTCGGCGCACAGACGGGCAGAATCGCGGTTGCGGCGGTGGTTGTTGGTGGGTTGGTGGAATTTAGCGTTGGCCGGAATCGTGGCCGCGGCGGTGGTGTGACGGGTCGCGGACCCGGCGCGGAGGGGGTGGAGTGGTGCGAAGGAGCGTCGGGAGAGGGTGCTGGGGTTGTCGTCCTCGTCAGCAAAGGCGAAGGACCGGCGCACGGTGGTTGGTGCGAAGGGAAGAAGGTAGCAGTCTGGCGATGGCGGAAGAGCGTCTGGTCGATCCGCGCTTGGCAGTGGATTGAAGAACCTTGCTTCATCGAGACTTTATTTCTTTGCGCCGCTTGCTGCGAATGTGGCTTGCTGGGGACAACAACTGCAGCCATCATGATCCGGCGACAAGCACGACAGCGCCGTGACTACCTGTACCGTCGCGCCCTGACGCTGCGCGATGCGGAAATCTCAGAAAAGCGTGCGAAGCTAAAAGCGTCACTGGCATCAGGCAAGCCGCTCGATTCGAGCATCGCCAACGATAAAGAGCTGCGCCGGGATTACAAATACGATGAATCGCGAGCAGATCGTACTAATGAAGAGGAGCTGGAGCTGGACGATGAGTATAGCTATCTCTCGGGCGTTGTCGAGCCACGAGTTCTCGTTACCACTTCTCGCGATCCCAGCAGCAGACTAGGTCAATTTTCCAAAGAGATCCGGCTTCTTCTTCCCACGAGCATACGACTGAACCGAGGAAACACCATCTTGCCCAATCTTGTCGGCAGCGCCAAAGCGAACGGTCTCTCCGATTTGATCCTTCTCCACGAGCACCGAGGCACACCGACCGCTCTTACTGTCTCCCACTTCCCCCATGGCCCAACAGCCTCGTTCAGCTTACACAACGTCGTCCTTCGCCACGATATTCCCAACGCATCCCGAGGAACCGTCAGCGAAAGCTATCCGCATCTCATCTTCGAAGGCTTCACCACTGCACTTGGAAAGCGCGTGATCAAGATCCTCCAACACCTCTTCCCTCCCCGCGTAGGCGGGACCAAGCTCGGATCACGAGTCGTCACATTCAAAAACATCGAAGACAGCATCGAAGTCCGTCATCATGTTTTTGTCAAGACAGGGTACCAGAGTGTGGAACTGGCAGAGGTCGGACCACGAATGACGATGCGGCTGTTCGAGATCAGGCAAGGTACGGCAGAGAACAAAGACGGTGATGTGGAATGGCATATGAATCAGTACACACGGACGAGCAAGAAGAAGGACTACTTGTGAAGCGAAACTGTGGCAAATATATCAAGATTTTCCCCCGCAGAGACAGTTCAGTGCTAGGAGCTGGAATGCTCGAGCGAGTGGATTGCGAACCGATGTAAAGTCAGGTCTTGGCGAAAGAAAGTGATATCCGCAGGAACTTTGAGCTAAGACTTGAGGTCTTCGAATGCACAAGATGTGCGGCCCCAGCCTCTGAGACGGCCAGAGCGTCAGTGCACACTGTAGCGCCGTTGCCGAAGCCCTTGCTACCGGGCTACACTTGGACTGAGGCAAGCGTCCTGCCCACCAGCGCAGACCTGGAGACCAGTATGACGTGATCGTCTTCGAACAAAAGGCAGCCTCCTTAACGAAGGCTGGTAGGCAAGCCCGGCTAAGTAAACTCGCAAGAAACGGAAGTGGAACTTTGGCAAAGGTCGGCAGAAAGCGAATATAAGCGTTGAAGGGAGAGGATGCGAAGTAAGAGGAACGATACGCGAGTGCGGGAAGATCGTGTACTGTAAAGAAGTTGTATTTATGACTTCTGCTGCTCACGATTTTACTAAGAGCACCAAGAGGGCTGATCCAAGTATAGCAAATTACGAAAATAGGGTTACGCCGTGTACTGTAGCGTCTCCAAAAGTCGATATTTCAGTTTTCCCATTGTATTCGCGAAAGCAATCGCAGTTGTTGCGCCGCGTAGCAGGAGGTCATTCTTTTCCACGAATCGTCAATCTCATCAATCCAGATCTCTCCTCCTATTTCCACTCCATCCTCTACTTTGGCAGCAAAGCCTCTTTCTCTTCGTCCACATAAAGCCTCTTCATCTCTCCCAAGCACTTCTCTGTCATACCCCTCGCTCCCAATCGCCTCACATCCTCCTCCAAGACCTCTTGCCTCAGCTTCTCTCCATTCCAGATCAGTCCAAAGCTCGCGTGACTCCATGCATTGACGCTTCCAACAGTGCCCTGCAGAATCACAGATCGAATAATGAAGTTCGGGGCCATCGGCGACCAGAATGCGACAATACAAAAGAATCCAGCTGACCAGAACAGCTGCAAATACGTTGCGATGGTCCTCGCCAGCGGAAGTAATTTGCGCACTGCTGCGGAAGAGATCATGGCATCGCCATTCTCTGCGCTACCGTTGCAGGTTGAGCGAATCTTGGATTGCATCCACAGCCCGAATCCCACAATCTGCACCAACGGCACAGCAATCATGGTGGCAATGAGCACACACATCATTCCCATGACGCGGATTCCAAGTTGGAACCAGAAGCCTTCTGGGTATTGCATGTCTTTGTTGGAGACATCGTCATAGATCTCCCAGCTGCCGAGGATGACGTCTACGGTCCAGATGCAGGTTGCGAGAAGGGTGAAGAGCACTGAGATTGCGAATTGGCGCTTGGAGAAGTGGTGGAGGAGGGCGTCGCGGGTGGAGGGAAGGATGGAAGATTGAGCAGAGGAAGAGGATAAGAGCTGAGAGCGGACTTTGAGAAGGTTGATGAGGGTTTGGAAGCTGAGGATCACAGCAGTGGTGAGGAGGAAGGCAATCTGTGATATCCAAAATTAGCGACATGTCACTACTGCTTACACGACTCGTTTGCGTGCGCTCGTCCTAGATTATGACTGTCTCTGTGTTGTAGGTAGTGAAGGGGCTTCTGTTGATCCTCTTCCTCGGCACTTACCACGACCAAGCTTCCATTCTCAAGGTCCGGCAGCGTTCTGTACGTCCACTGCTTCCTCCATTCTTCCGAGAACATTTCCTCGAACATATTGAGAGGTATTTCAGGTAGTCGCGTTCGAGGGGCTGTGGAACTGGCTCGAGCCTGCGAGCTGCTGAAATGAGGATAATAGGTCTTTCGTACTGATCTCAAGGGCTGAGTTCTAACTCCGACGCCGCCAGCAGCCTGAAGGGGTCGTGGACGATAGCGGTGACAAAGAGGCCGGTGAGGCTGTGCGTGAGGTCGCCGAAGGTCAGCTGTAGGAGCGGACTATGACGTGGGGAAGGAGTTCCTGCCTGAGGCCTCAAAAAATTCGGTCGTGAATGATGGGATTGATCGTGAGCACTACTCTGCAAAGTATCTCCGATTGAAAGTGCAGCTATATATTGATCTATGTGGCTTCACGGCTAACCCGATGTTGTAGCATTCCGGTCGCCTCGACCTGCGTGCTACTTCAATGCAGCATGTCGAACCAGGTTGGCCTCTTAGAGTCCTTGTATGCATCGCCAAACATCGTTGTCAACAATTGAAACATCTCTCATCACTCTCTTCTCTTGAGCACAGCAATGACCAGCCATCGCTTACGCTCCGTGTGGTCTTCCCTACCACCATCCCGCTCCGGTAACCACTCCCGTCTCACACCCTTCGCATCTTCCTCATATATGTCCTCCACATCGAGGCCTCGTGCAACAGCCTCCTCAAAGAACGCAGCCAGCTTCGCACGTCCAGTATGAAATCCTGCGATGGCCAGCACTCTTGCTGCCGGGTCAAGACTCAGCATATGTAGCATGCTCTTGACCAGCTTTTCATGCTGATGCGGCATCCAATAACAGTCCGCCGCAATGATCCGATCAAAGGCGTGCGCATTCTGCTTTGCAAAATTCGACTCCACATCGCCCCAAGCGTACCCCTGCACAGCGCATCGGCCTGCTAGAGATTCGGGAATCGCATGCTTGACGTTTCGTCGGATGTTGTCCAATAAGACGTCCGCTGGATAGTCAGATATCACCGTATCACTTGCTCCTGCGAGACAGGCTACAATGCCGCCTAAGCCAACACCTACCGTTTTGGCAATCAGCCAGTTCTTCCTACACTTGTGCTCGTCTACATGCTGATCGAAAGGGGCGCGAATGACCGAGCATATCCTCACCCACCTGCACCGAGTTCCAGAACTCGTTTGTCTTTCACACGCCAACGCTCGTCCGACTCATGACTGATCATCTCGGCCATCTTGATCCCTGCGTTCCACAAATATTGCGCAAAGAGTTTTCGATCATCTTCTTGCACTGGATCAGCAGCCCGAAGTTCGATGTCGCCGAAGCGAGCGCTCTTGTAGACCAGCAAACTGCGGTCGTCACCGTGGAAGTTTCGCAGGTCATCGGTGAAGATCAGCCCGGCTGCGAAAGCGAAGATGTCCTCAGCTTCTTCGTCTTCATTATCGGGCGGTATTACTTGGATGAGATCGGTGAGGGACATCGTCATATGGTTACACATACCGATGCGTCCCAAAGGCGTGGAAGTGACTTCGTTTTTGGCCTCGGCGGTCCCTCCCGAGCATCCCAGCTCTATGTCGGACTTTCCAACGTCACTCTTCATGCTCCAAAAGCAACGTCCCGAGCTTCGACGGCAACGCGGATCTCAAATAGAATCCCCTCACTGGAGTGCTGCAGCTATGCTTCTCTGGGTGGTGTCGTGACGCGAGTAGGGAAACATCATATCCCACAACTTCTAACAAACCAATCTCATTCCTACCTCTCTTCGATTTCGCAGGCAACTCACTAGAACCGAAATCATGGGCTCCGCCGACCAAGAAAAACCGCTCTATACCCTCCTCTCCGCCACCCCATCTCCCTATGCCCGCAAAGTCCGCATCTCACTCCTAGAAAAGGGCATTCCCTTCAAGCTCCAGACAGAAGTCCCATGGGACAGTGATACCCAAACACCCAACTACAATCCATTGGAAAAGCTTCCAGTCCTCATTCATAACGCCACAGGCAAATCTGTGTACGAAAGCGCTTTTATTCTAGAGTGGATTGAAGTCAAGCACAAAGATCGCGAACCGAAATTGATACCCGCGGATGATGAGGAGAGATTACGGGTGAAGGAGATCGAAGTGGTCGCTGATGGTTCGTGTCCATTTTTACCCTCGGTTTAGGCTCCCTTTACCGTTGCAATAATTCTCTCTGTGTTTCGAAGACACCTTGCTTCCATGCTCAAATGGCCTGGAATGGAGTCATCCTTTTGTGACCCCGTAGCTAATACTCTGCCCCTTCCATCCAGGAATCTGCGACGCCCTCGTCCTCCTAATCTGGGAACACAACCGCTCCAAAGAAACCCAATCCGAACCCTGGGCAGCCCGCCAAACCCGCAAAGTGACCGGCGGAATCAAAGCCTTAAACAACTGGTTTGTCCATCCTCTTTCATATCTCTCTCACAGAACCCCACACCCTCCATCTCTTCGCCCACTTACTCATTCCATCTCACAGGGTAACCACCCGTTCCGACCTCTCATCCCCTTACGTCCACGGCTTCAAAATCAGCATCGCCGACTTGGCAATTTGCTCCGTTCTAGGCTTCATGAACGTACGATTTCCCGACCACGAATGGCAATCTCAATATCCAGAGTTGAAATCCTACTGGGAAGAACATGAGAAGCGAGAGAGTTTCAAGGCGACTGTACCAGTGGCGCAGACGTACAAGGATAAGATTGTATAGCAACTAGACGAATCACAGTAAGCTGGCTCAGCACGCTGTGTACCGCATGAAGAGCGACTGCATGGTCGAGCGCCCTTCCGGCGCATCGAGGCACAACAGGCAACAGAGAGAGCGCGAGAAACAAAGGTACGAAAACGGACAAAACAAACGATACATACTAGGATAGTACTAACTATTAAGTTGCACTGACCACCCTGTTGCGTCGCCCCATTTTGATTCTCAATCCCGGCACAAACTTGTGAACATGCCTGACTCTGAGCCACTGCTGACTTTATAACTTGCCACTCCTCTAGCAGTCGCCATCGAAAGCAGGCTTGGCTCCAATGTAGAAGCAGACATTGGCCATCTTCCTGTAATCCTCCGCGGTAGTCGCGCAGCAGGTTCCTGCATCCCCTTGCTAGAGAAGCCAAGAAATTGCGTCAGTTTCCTTTTGTCCTTCTGGAATAAAAAGAAAGAAGAAACATAAAAGCTCTATGTTGTGATGAATTTGAAGGAGGAGGAGGAGGAAGAGCTTACCAATTTGATCCCGTTGTCGGCGCATCCCTTTGTAACGTCGGCTGGATTTGCACCTCCCTCACACCAGGCCCTTTGACCTGCGAATGCGGGAACGGCTCCCAGAAGGGCGGCAGCGATAATGGCGGCGAACTGCATGATTGGAGTTGTAGGAATTGAGGAGATTTTGTTGCTGAGACGGTTTGGTGTTAGAGAATTGGGGCTTCGTCGTTTGTTCGATGTGGGAAAGCTGTACCTGATGTTGTTGATGGTTGTGAGGGCGATGGAGCTGGATGATTCGAACAAGACGCGGTGCATCTGTCTGGTTTATGTACTGCATCCTGCTGGCTCTCAAGATGCGCCCCCGGGGTCCGGATGGCTCGGACGATACGATACGAGTGGCACGATCCTATAGCACGGATGGAGACATTCTGTGGATGGATGGCACAGACGGCAGGTCTTAGGGACAAAGTGAGGGGCCACGATCGGACGAACAGCAGATTCTACTATTGACGCATGGCACGACGGCACGAACGGAGATTTCATGGAAATGGTGCAGACGGCTAGGTCTTAGAGACGATACGAAGAGGCCCGACGATTAGGACGAACAGCATATTCTCCTGATGGATGGCATGGCACGGGACACCATGCTTCACGGAGTGACTCTCATGGACCTCTTCTTTAGCGTTCTGGAAGCTCGTTCTGGACTCGCAACACTCTGGGCCGTAGTGTCGTGCAGTTCGTTTGCATGGCAGTAGTGGTTTATTGAGAGAATGGCATAACCACGGTCTTCTCGCTCCGATGATGGTAATCTACGGCCGTGACATGCCACAGATATTCTCATCAATAGATACTAGCTGAAAACGACACGTGCCTGTCCATTGTGAACTAGAATCTACTAGCCATACATACGACTGACACCATGCGTGTTCGTTCACTTGCTACTACCGAGAACCTGCCGAACGTAAGCGCTAAGCTCGTTTATCGTCGTTCAGTAGTTCCTTCTGACTAAACTGCGGTAAGCAACTACCTTAGCTACAACTTTTTGTGTCCACGTTATGTCTCACCCCTGCCAAACAGCGTTCTCTTATCGTGTAGGTAATATTGTTGATATATCTAATAATCTGAGGCGTGCCCATCTCCTCAAATGCCTTACTAATAAGCATCGTTCCACAGGATCAGAGACGGAGACTGAACAGAAAGGAGGTAGGATCAAGCACTCTATTGCAGAGCGGCTTAGTCAAGGGCCATCAGCGCCAGCAGGGGGTTTCCAACTTTACTTACAACCATGAGTTCCCCTAGCTAGAACCCAGCTACCCGGGTCTTCGGGCTTACGTCAGTATCATGCCTGTGAAGCCACCCCTCGCGAAGCGCGGGACGCGTGGGGAAATTTTCATGGGGAGCGGCTTTATAGCTGTAGGAGTTCCAGACCAATGTGATTTTGCCGAATTGTTCACCTCTATGGGACTGCAAAGTTGGGGAATTTACAGTATAGATTCCTCAGTTTCCAGCTACAACTACCTCTGGTTGTACGCACATGGCTGTGTTCATGAAGAACAAACTCCCTGCCCACCAGCTCCGAAAGGATTGAAGCAGCTTCTACTGCACTATAACATCTGTTAGCTTCGAAGGTTTCCGATTTCACAAAAGGATCGAGTTGAGATCGATCGGTCGCAACTTACACAATCAGCGTCAGTTACGCAGCCTCCGCCTTGGCCCCGTGCACATCGACCGTCTCCACAGTCTTGCTGTAAGAATCCACAAGGGGCTCTGCAGAAGCCGTTGTTGCCGCACACTTGACCTTCATTGCACTGTACCAGTGTCAGTATATCGAGAGTTCGTGAGGGAGGTATGGGGTTTGTGAACGCACGCAGGAAGTTCGGCATGTGAATTGGGGCGTGGAGCATGTTGCTGGAGCCTGGCAGGTTCCCGAGGCGCAGAGATTACCGTTACAGCAGTCTCCGTCGGCGGTGCAAGAATCGTTGAGTTCCTTGCATGGGACGATGCATTCGCCGTTGGTACCGCAGGTGTTACCGGATGGGCACTGTGGCCATTGTCAGTTCAACGAGATTGCCGGAAGGAGAAGGAGCTGCATACGCAGTTGCTGCCGCAGTCGACAGGAGTTTCGGAGGGGCATGTACAAGCCTGGTTGGTGCAGGTGATCTTTGGAGCAGTGCACTGTAATTGCGGTCAGTGAAATGCCAATCTCGACTTTGGTCTTCATGATCAGGCTGACCATGTTTGTGCAACTTCCGCAAGTGTTCGGGTCGTTATTGCTCACACACTGGCCATTGCAGAAAATATTTCCTGCTTCGCATTCGCAAGTGCCGCTGTTGCATGTTTGATCCGATGCACACTGTTCGATCATGAGCCTTAGGTTCCAACGGACCATTCCAATAACCCTTACCTTATTGCTGCAGCTACCACACGTGTTTGGGTCATTGCTGTCAACACATTGGCCGCCACAGAAGATTTTGCCATCATCGCATTGGCACGTGCCGGCTAAGCACTTCTGATCTGCCGCGCACTACTTCTTTGTCAGCAGAATATCCTCTGGTCGCGAGCAATGAAGCACGCACCTTGTTGCTGCAGCTGCCACATGTGTTTGGATCCGCTGGATCAACACATTTACCGCCGCAGAAGATTTTACCATGCTCGCATTGGCACGTGCCGGCAGAGCATTTCTGATCCGCAGCGCACTATACATTGGTCAGAAAACCCCGATTCCGACCAAGACTCCCAGGGATTCGCAAAGCTGACCTTATTCGTGCAACTGCCACAGGTATTCGGATCGGTTGGATCGACGCATTTGCCATTGCAGAAGAGTTGACCACCACCGCATTGACATTTACTGCCAATACAATTCTGCTGAGATGGACACTGTTCCGTCGTCAGCATGACGCCCTTTCTACCAATCTCTGAAGCCGGGCTCCGCTACCTTCGTTCCGCAAGCACCGCAATTCTTGGAGTCCCTCGTCGTATCCACGCAAGTATTTCCGCATGGTAATTTCGGACACTTGCTTAATGTACCGCAAGCCTTTGGACAGCAGGTATTTTTGACGCAATCGCAGAATGATTTGATCTTCGCGTAAGGTGTGGATTTGAGTGCTTTCGGACACTTCTTGCGGTCGAACCGGTTGCTTGCTGGGAGGGATTGGCAGAACTTTTGAACGAATGCGTCGTTGCCTATCAGCTTGAGGAGGAACGTGTTCTCGGCTGCACAGGTGTTAGAGTGTTGGAGCTGTCAGGCAGCACTGGTACCTTACTTGAAGAGCAGGATGTGGCCCACACATTAGTGCAACCCAATGCCAGCCCGATGACGAGACCCAGTCGTACCATGATGGATCGCGGGCTTCGTGAGAGGTGTGAAAGCAGTGTTGCAGATGTGAGGAAGATGGGGTATCGCTATAGGGAACACTAAACGGATGTGCGGCCTACCTCAGCCAGCCACATTCCCGCAACGCATATCTTTTCGTTACAGCTAGTCGCTGTCAAGATACTAGCTGCATACTTACTTTCTTGATGACTCCTGAGACGAGCTCGATTTCGCGGAGCAAGCACCGCACTTGCGGCGCAGTGGCGCTGCGCCTACGTGGAAAAGAAGTTCAGATCCGGGCCTGGACTCTGTAGCCACCGGCGCACGTGCGTGCCACGTTTTCCAGATGTTCATAAATTTCGTGCTGCATTTTGCCCAATTGAGGGTGGTGCTATCAGCACGAGCAGAGCGGCAGACGCAGAGCCCATGGTTTTGTCTACTTGTCGTCATATGTGCTTAGACATATGAATATTGCAAACATATCTCGTGCCCAGGCGCTTGCCGAGGCTCGCTCTTGCGGACGAAATCGCTACTATGAGAATAGTGGCCAATTGGACTGCAGAAACCGCTGTTACCGCAGACTTGGCCTTCATTGCACTGTGACTAGTTGTTAGTAATGTTCGAAAGAGTTTATAGGTCTCGCTATTATCGGACTTCTAACATTCGGCCCCCCTCCGTTGTTGCAAAATCTTTAGGTCCAAAAAAGAACCGCGAGGCACAACAGAGCTATCCCATGAAGCCTGTTTCGACCAATACCACGACTGCAGCTTCAGAGTAGCGAAACCCTTTTGCCGGTTGACACGCCAGCGGTCCAAAGAGGATTAGAGAGATTAATGCCAGAAGATCGGAATCCGAGTAGATACAAGGTGACCTCTGGGTTGATGAAAGGTGGCGACCAAGAGTTATGATGGTTTGCGATGTACAGGTGAACACGAGGACCATTTCTGACCGAAAGATCAGCGGCAGCTACATCTCAACTCCATGTTCGTCGATTCTGCAGCGGAACCGTGCCTGCATCCGAGTCCTCGCTGTTCTCGCCTTCAGAGTTCTGGTCTCTGTACGGGCTGCTTTGGTTATCCCTCTCCGCCATCTGCTGGTCCACAGGAAGGGTGCTCCTGGCTCGCTTTTTCTTCGGCCGAACCCTAGAGACGCGTTAGTGATCGCAAGCCTACAGGTTCGCGTTTTGTCAGTTTTGTCTTACCACCAGACAACCAGGCCTGTCAGTAAAGCTAAGCCGACAGCACAGCCGACTCCGATACTGGCTACCATTCCTGGCTGAATGTCAGTAATGCTTTTCACCCGTTTATTGCTGGTCCCTTATTTTGAAATACTGACCCGTGGATATTCCATTACCGCTGTCGCCAGGATTAGCACTGTTGCCAGGAGGAGCACTGTCGCCAGGAGGAGCACTACTACTTAGGGGTGGTTCAGTGCAGATGATCTCGGCCACAGTCTGTGTACATGCGCTGCGCGTTGAACTCGTCGCGGTAATATTCACAACATAAGAAGGGCTGTCTACGACTGTTGACGGCTTCCGCTCAGTGCATACTGGATCCAGATTATCAGAGATTGTTTCAGTAACCGTAGTTAGTTCACATGTTTTGTCGATCCGGGTCATGGTCGTGTTGCCATTGTTGTCTCCAATATAGCTTTTGTAGAATGTCGAGGGGCCTGCCGTTATAGTGGCGGTCGTTTGGCTGCTCATGGGAGTGGGGGAAGAAGTGAGTGTAGCCATCCTGTTGTGATGTGGGCTTTTCCTCTCCAATTGTTCAGAAGTCGACGTTCTTGAGGCAACTTGACAAGAGTAAAATTTCTAAAATGTTGCTGTAGTTCTGCCGCCGGCGAGTTTAGAAGAAGCACAATAAATGTGAGCAGAGAAGTTGCTCGCAGAGAGCCCAGCCTTACGGTCCCGAAAGGCTGAGCTGCGGCTGTGTTGCAATCACTCAAGCCACCGTGCAGGAGAAGCCAAATCTGTAGTTGGTCAACAAATCACACAAGAACTGGCGGCAAGGCTGCTGGAGTCTGTATCACTACATATTCAAACATTTGCCTCCGTAACTAGTACACCTACATACTTGGTCTTCTCCAGCTGCAACTGAAAACCCCTGCTCCGTACGGCCCGTGTAGGCTCCTAATATTGCCACGAGCGATGGCATGCACAAATCTGAGCTCGAGATATGACTTTGGCGAGTACGTTTCGCTGCTCAAGGAAGATGGACAGGTCGACAGGCTCCTGATCCAAAGTTGCCGAATGGAAGTCTAAACAGCTTTATGGGGACAAGGTAATCCAGATATATCTGGTGTCGCTGTACGGCGTACCTGTCGTCGAATGCCCCATAGAAGCTCACTCGTGTAGATGATTGTTAGCTACGGGCTTGAGCACGGCTTCGGGTTGCTCTTCGCCCTGTCCGTCCTCGTCTCCAGACAGCTCCAGTCCCAAATGGCATTCCATAGAGGCTGCAGCAGACTCTTGGGAGTATTCCATGATTGTGCAGCGTTCCTTTGCCTCTCGATACAGATCGCGGCGATGGTAGTCTTGATCAAAGAGGCGACAGGGATAAGCACGTCAGGCATGGGAGATGGATCCGTCCGGGTGACTGAGGCGATCTCAGTTTTGACTTTGCTTCCGTTGGTCTATGCAGCGGTCTTGCTTCCATGGATCCCGACTTCGAAGGAAAATCACTTGGAGGTCCAGCCAACGCCAATTGACAAGAGACATCAAGACAAGCGATTCGCCCTCCTCCTCGTCTGCTGGCTATTGGCCTCCTATCCCTTCTACAGCAAGCTGAACAACGTCTTTGGGCCAAGCAAAATCTCGGACTCAGCTGGATCGGACTTTTCGGTGGAGCAATTTGGTGTGATTCAAGAGATCTGCTTTGCAGGCGTAACACCAATCTCCGACTCGGAAGATCTGTTTATGTCAGCGTTATCAATCCTGGCATACGTCCCTTTGTCGCTATTCATCGTCGGTCGGATCTTGTTCTTGGGGATCCAGAAGCATCATGATGAGTCGAAGTTTTATCTCAGGCTTCGGTCAATCGGCCAGGGGGTGGCTGGCAGATGGATGAAGTCAATGACTCTGGGCTGTCTTGGACTGATCCCCTTGCTGGCCTGTGGCCTACTGTGGACAATCATCCGAGTTGTCCAATTCCAGAACGAGCTTGGCAAAGCAGTCGGTTCGAGTGATGCCGACCAACAGTGGACTTTCGGGCAGGTAGTCGCGGTCCTACTCTTCACACCAGTGCTTGTTGAGTGCTGGATGTTGTTCGGCGAGAAGAAAGTTGGTATTCTTGAGAAGATGTAGCAAAGACGGATCTATCTCTGTCGCAGGAGATCAAAACGTAACGAAAGTTCGTACACTACATCAATCGTCAATACAGCGCCTGCATCGTTCATGGACTTTCCGCTTTCAGTCGCTCCGAGCATAATAGGCCAATCGAACCAGCCGAAGTCGCACCCAGACGTCTAGTACTTAACATTCCGATGTGAGAACGCACCGAGAAGCAAGAGCCAAAAAGCAGAGCGACCCATCAACACCTAAGCCAACATCAAAGCAAAGTTCGGATGCTTCTTTCTCACATGTCTCTTTCGGTTGTCCTTCCGAGCAAAGCCTAGTAAATGATACTTGCAAGTCTGCACAGGACATTTGTACTCGTAGTCGAAGCCGCTTTCATGAACGCTCTGCCAATGTCGTCGGAAGTCCTTGGGATACTTGAAGGCTTTCTCGCACAGCATGCAGAAGCGATCTGCTGATGGCGCAGCATCCGTGGGTCTGTAACATGGTTAGTAACCTCATTTCAGAATACATGTTTGACGTACGGCGAGAAAGAGTTCTCATCGGAGAATGGCTGGTTCGGGGCCAGCGGAGAGGATACTGCTAGCAATTCTTCTTGATTCAGATTTTGGTCTGCGTTCGATTGGAGAAAGACGTCCCCGTTCAGCAGGCGTGGGTCGATGGCGGTCAACGGGCAAGGTTCGTCGGCCGACGTCCTGAGAGATTGGTCTTCTTGAAGGAAATGACCATCGTAGTCAGCGTTCCAAGCCTCAATCTCGGCGAGAGACGGAAAAGTGTGCTCCTCAAGACTGAAGTATGCAACATTGCGGTCGGAAGTTGTATTACCACTCAAGCCAGTGGTCGAATGATGAGAGTGAAAGATGTTTGTGAACTGTGGAGAATAGTCAGCAAAAGTGATACCCTCATTTTGGGCCCTTGAGTGCAAGTTGCGTCACCTCACCTGTTCCGAATCGGCCTGTGATTGGTCCACGAAACTTCCGTGCATCATTGCGCTGCGGCCGCCAGAGGGCAGTCGGCCCTGGCTCCAGGTCGGACCGGCTTCGCATCCCGACTTCGAACAAATCTCTGCTTTCTCCATGCTCGTATACCAATGTTTGGATCCAGAATCACGTCGGAACGCTCGAATTGATGAAAGTAATACTCGTCACCATCTGCACCGGCCTCATTTTCGAAAACGAGGCCAACACTGCCGTCGCAACGTCGTCAATCGCAGATTTCGAGTTCCAGAAAGCGTACGAAACGACCGATTGAGCTACTCCACGGTTCGTCTTCGAGCGTCGCCACCTCGCAAGCGGTCCAGTGGTCACAGATAATACGATAATACTGTAAAGGCTGAGTACTGGCGCCTACAACGTCGCCATCCAGGAGAAATAGCAGGAGAAGTGCTCGCACGTGACGCACGTGACTTGCAAATGCAAGGGAATATACGGATATCAGAGCCCATTGGGGGCTGCCAGAGCTCAACAGACTTCGCTGAAAGACTGCGGGGCTGTTTTAGACCCCCCAAATGGGCTCAAAGGGCCCCAATTGATGTTGCTGCAACCACGGTGAGGAAATCCATATGCCAAGACAAGTCAGCTCACATGGTAGCGGCTTGCTCTAGCTCCGGCCAGGTCATGGCTCTGTTCGAAGAGGTCTCAGCTTGAGTGTATGGCCGTCTCAGTACCCTTGACGCTTCACGGAGCCCCTCCACGATCCATGACAGATGTGAAGCAAGCTCACCTACTTGACTAGACTTGCATAGGGCGGAACGCTGGCTTCATCTACTAAATCAATATGTGTGTTGTGCTCGGAGACTGAAGGCGTCTACAGATCTACTAAACATCCAGTTGTTCACCTAGTCACGCATGCGAGACATCTTCTGCCCGCCGTACCCATCAAGCACGCATGGTAGCTCGACACTCTACCACCTTAAGAGCACCACAGTCTCAATCCCGCGAGTTTCCCCTCAATCTTCAGTCGCATAGCTACAGTCGCCAGATACATATAACGTGGGTCTCTTCGCTTGTCGATATCTGGTCGGATCAATTCGGCGAACTGGGCTGTGTCGCAAGCTGCACCTGGACGGCCGGCCGCACACATCCACCTCCACCATCATGCCTTCACAAGACTGGACAGACGCTGCCTCAGGCGCTTCCCGAGGCTCGCTCTTGGCGGAAAGAATTGCCACTGCACCATAACCTTCAGGGACAAGCCACAGGCCTGAGAAAAAAAACACCAGATATATCGTCTTCTATTGGGACTACTGTACAGAGATCCATGTACAAGCAACTTGGACCAATCAGTCGTGATGCTCGATTTCACTTCACGCTTCACGCCGCGGACATCTTGACCCGATCCGCTCACACGACATCTGCTCAAGCATATCCAGTAATTGCGAAGTACGAGACATCTTCGTGGCTCACACGTGCGCGTTTTTGGGCTCAAGTACCCCCTTAGATTAGGTTGTTGTATCTGGTGTACAAGCGCCACCTGGAATTGTTGCAGTAGCACACTCTGTTACCAAAAGCAGACCAACTTGTCTCATGGCTTGCGCAGGGAATGTCAGCACTAATACCCAGGAAACCACAAAAGCAGAGGTCCAAGTTCTTTGAAAAGCCGACAAACTTGATATCGGGCTTTCGATCAAAATTTCTGAGAACTACCTGGAACTTTGAGTGCCAAAGACAACGGCAGCAATTCATGGCAGAGAGAAAGCTGGTGCGTATGCTCTGACCTCTCTCTCCAATACTGTTACTGCTTCATTTAGGTAAGTGCAATGTCCTCGGCACCCAGTTCATAACCCGCTTTGAGATGGCGAAGCTGCCCAAGTGCTCTGACTCTGTGGTCACCCAAGCAAGCGAACACCCAAACACTTGGAACGGGGCATTCTTTGTGACGATAATGGTTGATCACGCCGGAGAGGGTCTCAATGTAATCCGGTGGCCGGTGCATGACACTGTATGCAGAACGCTGAACTGGCGCCTACCATACATCTGGACTGCCGCCGTCACTCGAGGCGTGTCTGGAAGGGGACAGAGACCAATCGGCGCTCGAGGCATGCAGATGATCTTGAGTAGCCTTGGACCAATACACGTCCAAGCATTCATTCATTCTCCTGGACTCCTGGAACCTGCACACAATTGGCAGGATCCTCGGTTCTCGGCCGCTATCGCATGTTGGCTTGCGAGAATCGATGTCCTCAGGCCGTGCGAAGCGGAAACGGCAGACCGCTGAATTATATCCGACCTATTATAACGAGCTGGAATCACCACACAGCCTCATAGCTTAGACTGACTTGGGTCTCCATGTACCGGAACTTCAAAGTCTCCCGTGACTGACGAATCATGGTAGAAGATCGGTGGGCGGGGGCTCCCACAGACCAAGGTTACGCGGCACCTCTTAACACGCGGACACGCACTCTACAACGCTATACCCTAAGATACTGAAATTATTCGAACAGGACAATGCGACGCAACGGACTCGATTGGCTCGTACTGGAGGCTGCAGCACACACTATCAACTGTGATGTGAATTTTCCAGTATGTGCCAGGTAGCACTAAACTACTACCCACGCTGCGCCCCTCCCACTTCCACCCCTCTAGTTCCACCACGACCACCAGCTTGTGAACATGTCTGGCCTGAGCCTCCGCTGACTCAAAGTGCTGCTTACAGACCGCAATCACCACCGTACGTTGGCTTGGTTCCGAGGTAGAAGCAGACATTCGTCATCTTTTGATAGTCCTCTGCGGTAGACAGACAACAGGTTCCTGCATCTCTGGCCTACGGCGAATGCGTCAGTTGCCTCAGGGCGGTGTGTAAACAGGATCAAACAGGTTTCGTACTAGTGGAAGTCCGTTGTCGGTACAGCCCTTTTGAACTTGGCCCGCATCGGCACCACCGACACACCAGGCCGCTTGTTTTGCGAATGCAGGAACGGCTCCCAGAAGGGCGGCGGCGATCACGATGGCGAACTGCATGGTTGGAGTCTTTTTCTTGAAAAAGAAGAAATCGGGGAGATCTTCGTTGCTGCGACGTTCTGACGTTAGAGAGAACTGAGGGTCTCGTTGCCTGGTTTGACGTGGTGGGAAAGACTATACCGGATGTTGTTGGATGCAAGTGATAGTTGAGAGCGATGGAGCTGGATGATCCGAGACGAAAAGGCAGGAGAATCTGTCTGGTTTATATGTCCTGCTGTCAAGTATGGACGCAGGAGTCCGGATGGCTTCGGATAAAACGAGTGGTCCCATTGACCATGGATGGAGATTTTGTGCGATGGATGGCACAGATTGAAGGTCCCAAAGCAAATATGAAGGTACAGGCCCAAGACAGGGCGGGCCCAAGACAGGACGAACAGCTGACACACTCCGAGTGGTTCACGATAGCACGGGGGGAAAGTTTCCGTGGATGGCACAGACGACAGGTCTCAGAGACGACGTGAAGGAGCCCACGATAGGACGAACAAGCAGATTCTACTGATGGCATGGAGGACAGATTAAACCGGCCAAGTAGTGGGTCACCTCGAGTCTAGAATCCTCCAGGCTCGTGCTGAATTCAGACTACGGCGGGTCGCAAGGTGTCGTGCAGTTTCTCGTCCCTTCAGAAGTGGCTCTTGAGGCAAAGGCATAAGCACGGTCCTCTCGTGCCGAAGATGGAGGTCAATTGGGCCGTGATAGCCACAGATGCTCTCGAATAATACTCAGTATTGAGAACGACCACCTCCCGTCCATTTTGTTACTAGGGTCTATAGGCTACGCGACCGATACCATGTATGCTTGTTCACTTCTGTTCCCGATATACCCGGAGCCCTAAGGGCTGTAGATCATGTCTCATATAATGCTTCCTCGCTAAACTACATTAAGTAACTACCTTGACTACCACGTTACATATCCAGCCTATGCGGCCATGCTGCCAGACAGCGTTCTCTTATCGTGTGAATAGTACTGTTGATATGTTTGGTAGTGTTAGGCGTGCCTATTATATCTTATAAGCCTCGTTGTATAGAATGAAACAACCCAGAGATCTCGCATAGGAAGTCGATAGAACCAAGCACTTTACTACAGAATGGCCAGTCGAAGGGGCATCAGCGCTAGCAAGGATTTACCAACGTTCCTGAGTCCTGACACCTATGTTTACCCTTATAGGACCTGGCTACCCGGGCTTTCGGGTTTCGTAAGCATCATGCCACCAATCGCAGTGCGGAACGCGCCGGGGAATTCCCGCTACAGAGCATCCTCTATAGCTGTCAAAGTCTAGGCCAACGTGATAGATAGAATTGGCACCTCTATCTAACAACATCGCAAGGCGGGAAAGATCAATACTATATAACGCTCATGATTTAACATACTCTTATCTATAAGCCAAATCGAATGGAACAGAAGTCAGAAATTGGAAATGTCTGGTGCTCGATATATACAGCGGAAGCATCTAGCTAGAACGCATAAAACGGCCATCGTTCTCCCGTTCCATGCAATCTCACACCGTACTTCGAGCTGTCTAAACAAGACATATATCGTCCGCTTAACCGATTAAGAAAATCCGAGCAGGGCCGTACCTCCCGTGTCCTTCGATCGTAAGGAGAACAGGAGCCTTATAAATGAAGAAACATGCGCCATTTCTACTTCCCTGCTAACATTGCGCTCTACATCAGCCAGCATCGGAGTTCAAAGAAGACGTCGTCCCTGCCTTCTTGTCTCACTGCGATTAGTTCTTAAACCTCTACATCCCACGTACTATCCGCACGTGAAGGCGACGCTTAGCTTGTTTGGTTCATTCTAGGGCCAAAAGGCGCTGTATGTCTCGCAATAACAGCGATGTTTTCAGAGCCCTCTTCTTCCTATTATATATATATATATATAAAAAGAACACACGTCTACAGTTTCTACATCGATCGATACAATCCAACGTCTTTCCGAGACTCCAAGTCATCCGAGGAGAGCGCAAGCAACGACACCTAAGAACCAAGAAATCCTTGCCTTTTAAATCGCCCTCCACCTCGTCGGATTCTTTCCTCTCGCGCCGGTCGTCTTTTTCTTTTTCTTTTTTTCTTTTTTTTGAGAGACAGCCTTACTCTCGACAGCCTTACTCTCGTCTCTCCCAACAGAGCATCGCATCGCACCGCATCGCATCGAACCTGACCATTTCCTTGGCCTACGCGGTGTTTAGATCGATGACGAATTCGGAAGATCTTCCAGAGGGAGGGAAAAAATCGAAACGGGCGTTGTTGTGTTGTGTTGTCCTACCATTGCGCTTGCCTACAATGAGGGATTCGGAGGACAATCTGGATCTGGAAGACGACCGACGGAAACAATCTGGGGGTATAATCCGATACTTTTCGAATTTGAAGAAGATGTGTGTTGAAGGGAATCTGGCGCAAACCTGACAATGGAAAAAAGTTCTGTGAGAAAGATCTGTACAATTGATCCATCCGAGAGGGGGTATCCTTCGCTTCGCTTCGACATCATCGTCATCTATCTTATCCTATCCTATCATTTTTCGATCACACCCCTGGAACTCTAAGCAATAACAACGGCGGAGCAACAGTACAAATTTTTGCTGTTCGTCCATTCTATAGAACATCCTTGCGCACATAGCTGACAGGCCCGTCATACTCGTGTCGTCCGCGAATGAAATACCATACGAAAGCGAAGATGACTACGACGCCGTATCTGCAAACATCACACATCAGCATCTGCGTCCTCTGCAATAGCATTCTGAGGAAGGAGGGAGGAGGAGAGAAGGAGAGACTTACACAAGAATAGCCCAATTCATAGCTTCGGGCTCCGGTCTCGGCGCGGCAGGGAAGAACAAGAAAGTATACGCAACGATCAAGAAGCAGATGGCAATGATATTCACCAAAGCGCCCCATTTGCCAAGACTGAATTTCGATGCTGGGAATTTCTCCCCTCGGATTCGTTTCGCCAGGACGGTGGCGATGACTGTGAGGTAGGATGTGAAGAGGCCAGTAGCGGAGACGGAGAGGATAATGTTGAAGGCTACCGTGGATCCGATGATGATGAGGGAGAGGAGGCAGGTGAAGATCAAGGTGACGTAGACGGAATTTGCTGGGACACCGGAGTCGGGACGGACGCGGGAGAGGAATTGGTGGAAGGGGAGGCCCTTGTCGCGTGCGAAGGCGAAGACTTGTCGGGAAGAGGTGGTGACTTGGTTGACGGCGCAGAAGAAGTACTGTTAAACAGAGTTAGTGGAGGGTAAGTGGTAAGATTTGGTGGTTTGTACTCACCATGACAGTCATGACAACGATCAGGACGATGGTGCCAGCCTTGGATCCGGTAATAGCGTAGATTGCCGAAACCCACGGTTGACCACTGGTTGCTTCGAGAATCTCGTCGAGGTTGCCCAGATTGAACATGAAAGTCACTGTCATGACGAAGCCGGAGATGTAGTTGATGATGGCCGCGGAAAACATGGCTCGGGGGAGAACGTAGCTGGCATCCTTGAGCTCCTCTGCAAGATGGACAGCGCTGTCAGCTCCAAGGTAAGTGGTAACGGGACCGACCATTCCGATCATCGTGGCCAGACCAACGCTGCTCCATCCATTGGCGTTGGTGAAATCGGTGAAGGTGAGTTTGGCATCAGCGCGTGGCCCCATCACCCACATGATGACGACAAAGGCGAAGAAACCAAAGACGTGGAGGACAACGGCTAGACCTTCGAGAACCGGGAGTTTTCCGATGGCGAACGTGTTGAAAGAGATGGCCGACAACACGAATGCCATGGTCATGAGCGACGCGTGCCACCCTTGGATCACGTAGCTTCCGTCGGTCGCGATGACAATGAGCGCAAGAACTTGCTGGCCACCAATGTAGGCGACTGTAGGCATAGCGCATTGCCATCCAAGCGCGCAAAGCCATCCGACAGCGTATGATAGTGGTCGTTGCAGATGCGGAGGTGAGAACTCGGACACCCCTGCGAGAATTAGTTTCAAGACTCGAAAAAATGCCTGTCCAGGGAATGCGTACAATGGTATTGACCGCCTGATGTAGGTGCCATCGATGCAAGTTCAGCCATTGACAACATGACGAAGAACATGCAGGAGCAGACGACGAGCACCAGCCATATCGCGCCAGCCGTTCCTCCGTTGCCCAGATTGAAGACCAGTGTGGTGAGAGAGAACTCCCATGTGAGACCAAGGACGACGACAAAGCCAACGACGGAGAAGAATCGAAATCGACGCTGATGGACGTCAGTTCGGAAGTTCTTCCCATATGTGTTTACAGTCAGAGAAGACGCCTTGCCTTACCTTCAACTCTTGCTTCTTGCCCAATCTTCGCATATCCCGCTGGTCTGTACACCACAGTCAATACACCTTCTTGTCGCATGTTGCATAGTTGTCTGCCTGCGCACCATTATGCGGGTCGTAATTCCTGGCCTGGACCTGCTGGACATCGCTGTCCGCATCAAGACCCACATCTCTTTCTGCGAACGCATGTTCCTTTGACATATTATCCAGCGGTACGTTCTGCATCTTGAAAAGAATGCTGTCGCCGCGACCGGGACAGGCGGGCAGGGAGAGGATACGAGAGATAGAGAGACAATGCTATCCGCGAAGCAGAGGAAGAAGAGAAACACAGGTGGTGGACAGAGATCGCAAAAAGTCCCGCCTCTCACGATACCCGACAAGCAGGGACCAAGTCGAGCTCTCAAGGCACAGCACAGCATGCAACGTCGACCGCGCGCTCCTTCCGAAAAGAGGGAAGCTTCGAACGACCCACCTGAATAGTCGATCGGCCGTGGCCCCCTTCCTCTGCCATGCGAGAGCTGCCACGCAGACGCCAGGGATTGCCACGATGTCTCCGTGCCTCTCGCGCACCTTCCAAGCTCGCCACATGACAAACCGCACGCGGCAGGTGCACGGAATCACGCCTGAGCAGAGCTGCTCAGACTCGACGGTCGCGCTTGGCTTTGCAACGCTTCCGGTGCACGAATGCTGCTCCTGCAGGCGTGAACGGCGCCGCGGCTGTTCGCGTCTTCGCCTGGGAACATTGCCGGCCACTACTGCAGTCTGCACAGTGCTCGAGCCTGATGACATTCCGGCGAGCTGGAAATACATGCAGTGAACCGGGTTCCTAGCTCTCCGGCTACTGTATGCGCAGCTCTTGGGGACGACGGGCGTAGAGACTTGCGCTGGCTGGGCACGAACGAGCCGGCTCTCGAATGGTGGAATCTGTAGCAACCTATCCGGGATGGCGCATTATTGGTTCTGCGCATGTCGCTTCCGAGTCGCGCAAAGTATATCTCGCTGGTGGAAGCCGTTGAGCACGCTTCTAGCGGCGTTTCAGCTGCATGGATATTGAATAAAATTTTTGGTCGCTGACAATTTCCACCTCGTGTATAGTACGATTGTCTTCGTCGTCTGACCCGTTGTGCGTCGGCGCACGGCATGGACAGCTGTCAGTCACTCGTCGCACCGCAGGAGTGGTACTGTAAGCTCGAGCCGCGCATATTGTTTGAAGCAGGCGCCACATAAGCCCGGGCTGCGAGGCGGCCGAGCAGGATTTTGAGGGCGCGCGGGGCGAGTGCAGCAGAGTGCAGAAGAGGCTTCGGCAGGCGTGCGAGGCTAGACTAGATGGCGGCCGGGTGCACTCTGAGCTCCATTTTGCAAGAGCGATCGGCAGTGAAGCAAGCCGCATGCGTGAGGGTGAGCGGAAGGGGTTCGTGGTAGAAGTGAGGTACACGACCGAGGTGGCCCGATGGAGAGGGTGCGCCAAGCAGCCGGCGAAGCTCCTCCCATTCGCTGGACATGACATTTCCACTCTCTGCTGACGCCGAACACCGGGTCGCGCTGCAGATCCGGAGCAGCGCAAGAGGAGTTTCCGTCAATGGCGCATCGTCCGCCATCAACCCTATCACGATGGGCGAGCCGGGCGAAAGTGTAATGGGCGCAGAGTGTGAGGAAGCGTGGTAGGCAGAGTGCTAGCATGGGAGCAGCGATAGCAGCGGCGAGCAGCGCAGGGCAGAGGTGCAGAGAGCAGTAAGTAGACCATCAATCACCTGCAGCACCTCCTGCATGCTGCGTGGATGGATCGCCCAACCGCGACGAGCACCTCACACACCTGGCACTGGCAGCTATCTTGACGACCACTCCCGCCCGCTCCTTCGCTTATCCCATTATTATTCCTGACATCCTCGCTACCCTCCCGTTTCACGTCGTTGTCGACGTCGTGTCGTTGGCCGTGGTGGTGCTACTATTGCTGGATATTGCTAACCGACCCTCCATCCTCTCTGCCTCTCTCCACCCTTCCTCCTGCCCGTCGACCCCTACCACCGCTCCTGCGACTGCCCTCTCCCATTGTCCATGCGGGCCTTGGAGCCGATATCCGCGCGATGGATTCCGGCTTCGCGACTGCCACTGCAACCGATACGCGAGCCTGGCTGTGGGTAGCCAGCTTCCTCTCGCTCATCTACAGCCTGCTCTGTCTGGCCGCCCGCTTCACTGGGAAATGGGACTTGCTTTGGTGGGATGATCTGATCCTCAGCGGCGGCTACTTGTCCGCCATTGTACATTGGGCTTTCTTGTTTCAAGCATTTACAAGTGGAGTGGGAGTGACTTCCATTGCCATCTCTCGCGATCAGCTCAATATCGCTGCAAAGGTATGCGATTCGCGATCCTGAAACAGCGTCATTCTTCACAATGTGTGGGGAATCATGCAGAAAAGAACCAAGAATCGCTGCGGTGATCATGCGAGCTTTCGCTAACGTGTGGATACACAGATGTATTTCGGGTCGCGCATACCAGGATTCGTTGCCCACTGCCTCGCGAAGCTCTCCATCCTCGTCTTCACCCGCCGAATCTTCGCTGGCGATATCTACAAGGAGAGCGTCTTCTTTGGCGTTTCCTACGCCGCGACAATCATATATGGACTCCTCGGAGTACTCCTCAGTTCTGCAGGATGCCGTCCAGCAGACAGCTTGACTCCGAGCGTGAATGCGGTCTGCGACTTCAATGTATGCACATGCCCATATCGACAATACATGTACTTCAAAGTCAGACACTAACCCCATCCCCCCAGACCGCCCGCTGGACCATCATAACCGCCTTCGACGGCCTAACCGAACTCATCATCCTCGCCATGCCCATCTGGTTCATCAGCAAAAACCAACTCAAAGCCAGCAAAAAGCGCATCGTAATCTTCGTCTACATGTTCCGCCTCATCGTCATAGGCTTCAGCATCGCCACAACCTCCACCTACTTCGACTTCCTCAAAACCGACTCCAACGACCCCATCCACATCGCCCCCACAATCGCCTGGCAAGAAGTCTCCCTCGGCTTCAGCCTCATCTCCGCCTCTTTCCCTTGCCTCCGCTCTTTCCTCTGGGCGTTCATGTCGAGAGGTCTCATGACCATGTACGGAAATACAACCGCTTCAGCATCGGAATCGAGATCACAAAATCAGAGTGTTCAATTACGTTCGATGAATAAATCTTATGCTTCTCAAGCGGATCGCGATCCAACTGGAGGGGGACCACGATTACGTCCTGAAAGGGCATTGGAGTATAGTGTACATGTGCGAGGGGATGCTCCGACGAGTTCTTTGGCGGCGAGCAGAAAGAAGAGTCAGATTGATCCTTATGGGAGTCGGAAGAGGAGTGATGATTCGGATCAGATGATTATTCATCATGAGACGAGCTATCGGGTTGAGAGTTCGTATTGATTTGAACTTTTCCTGCGACAAGTGTAAAAATGAAACAGAGGAAGGAAATTGTTGGAATAGAAAGAATTGCTCGGCAACGAAACGAGGTTGTTTGACGCCATTGCTATTGTAGATGTGTTGTTATCAAAAGAGGAAGGAACACGGAAGAAGAAAAGGGAAGGAATGAACGGAACTGACTGCTACTACTAACCAACAGCTGGGTTTGATCAAAAAGATTATGTACCATTACGACCCTTTTGAAAATATACACGATTGATGGGATGGAGGGCAGGGAGAGGTGAGCGATGTGATGAATTTTTGTAGTTTTGAGATACCCGACAAAAGGATTTTATTTTTGATCACTTTCAAGAAATTCTTCGTTTCATTACTGCTACTGTTGTCTGATTATGTATACTTGGGTCTGTCGGAGGGCTTTCTCAGTCACAGATTGTTGCATATCGTGTATTGATCATCAGTCGCTGTTATTCCTTTTCTTTCCTTCTCATTATCATGTCCATTTTATCTCAACGCCTCATCTCTCTTCACAGCAATGAACGTCAAAGACCAAAGTTGTCGAATATTACTCTCCTGATATGAAAGTCAGCCAATCTTCCCGGAAACATATGGGAGAGAACAAAATGATAATCAAAACTCACAGTAGGATTCTGCCCAGCAGGAGGCGGCAAAGCCCCCAAAGGCTCAAATACAAATTCCCCATCTCGTATGATCCAACTCCAAACTTCAGAGTTTAGATATTGTTCGTTCGCTTCAATGTTATCCCAGAGATCATTATATGCTCCTTTGACGTTTGCGTAGACTGCTTCGTTGGAACAGAAGTCTGGTGCGGTGTCGTCGTTTGTGCAGCGACCTAATTGGCGTTGAAATCCGGCTGCCATCATGGCGAGTTGCCAGGACCAGATTACGGTGCCGTGGTAGGCGTTGTTTGTGAAGTTTGCGGCGTACACTGGGTCGCCGCCGTAGGCTGGGTTCGCGACGACGAGGGAGACGGGTGTGAGGAGGCCGACGGGGAAGGGGGTGCGGATGTTGGTTGCGGATTGGTTGAGGAAGGCTGTTAGTTGGGTTTGGTTTGTGGTGTTTGTGAGGAAGTGGCGAAAACAGTCGTCGGTGTTCATTACTTTGACGAGGGGTTGGTTGTTGTTTCCCTCAAGCGCGAGGCCGTGGTAGACGATGTCGGAGGTTATGAGGTCGGATTGGGAGGGGAAGCCGTAACCTGAGGATTCGGTGTAGGAGTCGACGAGTTGGCGGGCTTCGGAGGCTGAAACGACTACTTCGAAGAATTGGAGGGTGTTGTCCTCCCAGACTTGAGCGTATTGTGCTGCGAGCTCACTCCACTCGGGATATTCTTGGAACCAGCCTGCAGCTGAAAGAGCGGAGATGGATCTCAGTGCGGCCGGTACGAGGGCAGTGTTCACATCGTATGGGATGCGACCCCCGCCAATACCGTATGTGCTGTCTCGCCATTGACCGACAACTTCATCTTCTTCCAGGTGGATTAGGTTCTCCTGCGTCTGGCCGCCTTCTTGAGCAAATGCTGCAGTCTTTTCCATGACAGCCCTAGCATTGATGAGTGCGAGTTCGCCATATGTCAAACCAGCATTCCCAAAATCCAGGGTGGATTCGGTGCTCAGGAACCCTTGAGTTCGCTCTTGACCAATCTCAGTGTTGAGAAAGTAGTTCTCCATGAGTGGCGTCAAGAAGTAGTCGGTATCGACCATCAGGTATGTGCATCCGGGCGCAGTGCTAGTTTCATTTTTCTGAATGTTGAGGTATGTAGCATAGTCGCCGATTGTCTCTTCATGGCAGACGACTCCAGAAGTACGATTGAGACGTTCCAGAACAGCGCCAATGACAGCTTCGATAGCACCGCCTTCACCTTCCGATAAGATGTCTTGCATCAGCAGGGTCGCAATCATGCTGTCGCGGCCAAAGTATGTCAAGAATCTCCATGCGCCAGCTAGCAGCTTTTGAGAATATGACAAGAAGGTCAAAGAAGTGACGCGAGCGGCCTGTTCCTGGATCAAGCCCTGAGATTGCTCATTCAGAACTTCGGTACCGTCAAGCTGCTCAAGCTGAGCATAATCGAATTTGGCAATGAAATAGTAGCCTCCTGCCGGCATTTCCAGCGTGCCATTGTTGATGGTAATCTCTCCGACTCCAGGAAGTGGCGTGAAAGACATGGAAGTGGTCGTAACGTTGTCGAGCCAGAGTCTGGAGATCTCGACACCGCCGTCTTCGATCTGATTGTACTCGATTGCATCTTGAATGATCGGATACAGAAGTGAAGGTCCTTCAGTAAAGTCTCGAATATTGCGGATACTGCCCAGAATCGCCACAGACAGCGTTGCGGAAGTGTTCAAGTTGAATACCGCCCTCACACCGACCATGGGTAAATCAGATAGTGAGTCCTGTGCAGGCTGTTCGTAGACTCCTTGGAGATACTCAAAACCTGCTGCGCTATCGACTCCAGAGAGTCCGATGGATAGAGACCCGTTCACACCTCCATCAGCAGGACGGAAGAAGGCTACAGCTCCAGAGTTGCCCGCGGGCCATGCAACAAGAAGTCTGGGTCCAATGACAGTAAGGTTAGACGTGTCGAGCGGACTTGTGACGACAACTTGCGTGGCTGAATGGCAATCGGAGTAGAAGTAATTCTCATATGGCGGATCACTCAGCTGCTGAGTTGTAGGTGGCTTCGTGCAAGCATCTTCATCGTCTCCTCCCGAGCCGGGGTTTGTTCCAGGTCCTGAGCCACCGCTAGGCGGATAGACCAACTTGCCGTCGCTGCAAGAGTAATCCTCAGGAAGATAGCAGTCTGGTCCACATCGCAGCGTGGGCTCACCGTTGAGAATCGGACACAGGAAGTCGCCATCGTAGCACGTATACTATGACACGCTAGTCAGTTCTGAGTCCTTTTGACAACTTCGCGATCCCACAAGCTCCACGGCCTGCAAATCGGCCACATAATGCAGCACAGGCGATGATACCTTCGATGCATAGTAATACGCCTCCCCACAAGATAACAGCTCCGCAGCCGTATCTCCAGAACCAGTTTCTGCCGGTGCCGCCGAAACGCATCGCACCGCACTCGCTGCAAGCAAAAACAGCGCAAAGGCTGAACGAGATGTATGCCTCCCCATGGTGGCCTGATGTCCCATCGCTGCGGCCACGTCGGTGTGCCGTGTCCCAAGCCGCTATGCAGCCTTTGGCACAGTCTTGACCAGTGAGTAGGAGAGTTGAATCGCTGGTGTGGCGTCTCCGTCCACCTTCCAGAACAGTAGTAGACAGCAGCAACCAGTGAGTAGAGATGAATCAAAGAGAACCAACTCTTCCTCCTACGTGCGAAAGTGAGAGCGAGCACAGCGTGACGTCTGATTTATCTTATTAGGCACGAGAGGAGTCAAGAACCATTGATTGTTCGTTCCCGTCCATCCCGCAGTGAAACGACGTGTGCCCAGAGCTGCGAATAATCTTGCATTGCACGCTTTCGCTTCTGGAATCAAGAAGGGTGTTAGCGGCAACCGCATCTTGCTAGACGCGGAGAAGAGAGTTCGTCGTTAGGATCGCTGATGCATCGAATCGCGTGGCTGGGGAATTGGAACTGGGACTGGCAAAGAGGAGAACTCGTGGGGAGCTTGTGGAGCTGCGAAGAAGGAACAGGAAGGTGCAAATGCCTTGTTTCTGGCGGGAGGAGCCTTGATTGGCGCGAGCCGTCTTTCATGATCAATGTGCACAAGATGGATGGATTTTAAAACTGCGTTATACAGATTCATGAGCGGACACTGTTCATCATTGGCACTGTTGTCGGCATGGAGATTCGCGTACGCGTTGCTGTCAAGTGAATCATTCAGCAACTCCCACTGCGATCGCACGTACAGTCCACTCTTTGCGAAGAGATGTTGAACACAAATCAATTCATTAAGCATTAAATGTTCACGATGCTATTGCTGCTACTTCGTCTTCCTCGACGAACCTTCTGCAGCAATCTCCAGCCCTTCTAGAAGCTCGGCGCCAAAGACATACATCATGTAACTTGGTCCGATCAGCCAGGCTCCATTGGGAATAATCCACATCAGGATCAGAGTCCCCCAGTCATTGTGTCCAATGTTCTGGAACCCGTTGAAGTATTCGAGGACCCCTATAAGGAGGAATATGTTAGCTTCATGTACAAAATGGATAAATGAGTTGTGCTGCCTGAATTGGAAGCAATAAAGGAAGGAAACACGAAGACTCACAATACATCACCGTCTTGAAGAAAGTTAAGCTCGCGACACTGAACCCCAACACCACTGCCTTACCGGCTAACTTCCCATCCAATACCCTCCTCTCTACCAAGCCCTCCAGAAAACCCCCAGCACCAGTAGCCTTCTCCAACTCCCTCACCTCCCTCTTGCCCGGCGCACCTCGTCCCTCACCTCCATCTCTCACGCCAAATGTGAAAACCCAATACAGATACACCGCATATCCAATTGTCTCAAACACATTAAACCACGTCTGCGTCGCTGTCCAACCATTCTTTTGCGCGAGTGCGGGAAACCCGTAAACGTAGTCGATTTCAGCGTAGAGCGCATAGGGCTTCCAGATGGGACTGTGAAGATAGCCGCCTGGCATGCTATGTGGGCGGAGAAGGACGTAGCCTGCGTCCCAGATTACGAGAGGGAGGGAGATGGCGAGCCAGAGGAGGGTGAGGTTTGAGGGGGTGTGGGACCATTGTCCTGAGGATGATGTGGAGCGGGTGGTGCGCGAGGAGGATGTCGGCGCGGGGGATTTGGTTGCGCGGGAGCGAGTCGTAGGTGAAGCGGGCGGTGTTGGTGATGCGGTCGTTGTGCGTGTCGCGGAGGAGCGAGTTACGGGCTTCGATGGAGTACCATCGTCGGTCGATTCTCCGCTGCGTGTTGTCACCATGTTGGGCGACGCTTCAACCTTCTACTTTTGCTATGCTGCAGCTGGTGAGTTATATCTTCTGAGTTCACATGCCCGCGTGCGCAATTCGCAAAGAAAGAGAAGTGGAGCAAGACGGTATAGAAATGCGCGGTGACGGGAGATGATGTGAGGAGGGGAAAAGGATGTCAGCAAGCATTGCGAACGCGCGACCCAACCTCGTGGATTTCTGCTCTTCATTAGAACCTAGCGCTGAATCCAATCACGACGCTCCACGACATGGCTTTCAGGCGATGTCAAAGGTTGTGATGGACTTTCTTTTTCCGCTTGATGATCAGACGACGACAGAAAAGTCGGTGGCTGGCAAGAGACGTTGTTGCGCGATTCGTGCGAGACCCCCATCTGGACATTTCGGACGACTGCAACTTGCCCACCGTCTCAGGCCTCGACCAAGAGGACTTCTGGTGCCTCAATCACTAATTTTATCACATCCGAGTCTGCTCAAGCGTGAGATGCAGATTGTGGTGCGGCCGCTCCCCAGTCAGTCCTGTTGTGCGCGATATACCGCCGGTCGACATTGAGAAGTGCCGCATCAGACCGCCCATCCTCTTCTCTGATCTTCCATGCGATGGCGAGCGCGCCAGCGGTTTTGTGGTCATTCATGAAGCGGGAACAAAAACACGAGCAGTGCGATCTAGCTGAAATCACCTCGGACGATATAGAAGATTAGTGACGGCATTTTGATGAACAGCTTTGACAGATTCACCACAAAGCCTTACTCTGCCTGTGAAGGCACTAATGAGATGTCCAGGTCAGCCCCGCGGCAGCTACGAAGTCTTCGAGCACGACGGCTACATTATGTGTGCCACAGCTTTGCTGCACAATCGCAGACGCGCTCCAGTAACGGTGGGTCGAGCTTCCTCGCGAGCTTTAGCTGCAGCGTCTAGACCACTTCCATCGTGATAGTAACCAAAAACAGCCCTAGGTGAGCCAAGACTCGCATGCCAGCAACTGCGTTGATCAGCCACATGACTCCATCTACTCCGAGCGGGCCTTGCAGCAGCTTTGAGCTATATGACATACAGTTGCGAACAGCTCGGAACGCACATCTTCCTCAACTGCGTTCTTCTTCAACATCCTGCAGAGCTCGATCACCATGGGTGCAGCACTTTCCAATGTCATCAAATCGATCGACAGCACAAATGACTCCGGGCAGCAAGCAATAGAATCTTTGAGCGCATTTCATGCATTGGGCGAGAGTCGCAACGATGAAATATGGGCCAAAGCCACTAGAGAAACAGCTGGCGACCATGCACCCATACTCAAAATGCTGATGAGGTCCCAATCCATTGTTGCGGACGCATCATCGAGCAACGACCAGATTGCCTCCGGCATCAAGCGCGTGGCAGGCAATATGATCAAGGGTCAAATCCTCGATGGGTATCTAAGCCCCGTGTCCTGCGTTTTCAATCATCTTACTGATCGTGCTAGACTCACCGATGCAATTGCCAATGCACTATCCACCGTACTCAATGACTCCGCTGAAATCTCGTCGAAGCACATATATGCTCTGATCGCGACCAATCTGGGTGCTTTGCTACGCGTCGATATTGACATTCACTCCTACAACTTGAGATCAAAGGGATTACAAAGATATGCGGAGAATATGGTGGTGATTACCTCGATCATTTCTACCATCGATATGACATCTTTGACGCTTGCGGACCTGAAAAGTATTGTGTCGACAACGTACAGTAGTTCTCCCGAAGACCGGCAAAAGGCGATTTTTCAACTTGTCAAAGGGGCTTGGGAGAACGACCTCAAGCTTGACGGTGGCGGGGTTTTGGATGATGAAGAGCGCGACAGATTTCGGACTCTAATCAGGCCTAGCGAGTATGAGAAGCAGGCTGCAAGCCCCTCTGCATGACTTACAATGTATGCGCTGCGACGAAGCACCCGGAAACATTCTGAAACAGTGCCCTACAGCGTAAAGATCAATGCTATAATGGTACTGGAGAACCTTTCCGCTCGATGAGGGCCGCACACACTTCAAAAATTCGACCTCATGTTTGCACCTAAACCTCAGAGCAATGACAACGAAAAGCCCACTCAATGCATGATTGCCTTTGGCGCAGTCGTCAAGCTCAGCTGAGTTCTTGGCTGGGCGCAGCGGTAGAGGCTGCAGTAGCGTCCTTTGCACTGCCCGCTTGTACACAAGGCTGTATCTTGCTTCTTCGACTTCGACTTCTACATTAAACCACTTTCAACAAGATGTCGACCAAGCCGAAGACTACCTTATGCGAGAAGTGTCGGCAGCCATTTCTTGGCAAAAAGCCTAGTGGGAGCAAACTATGGAAAGCAGATACTTACAAGCATCACCAGACGTCACAAGAGCTTTACAGGGCAGGGGAAAACGGATGCTACATGTGCTCGTGGTACATTCGCCAGGGTCATTCCGCCGAGACGCTACAATGACACTGAGGGTCCATGCTGAGGGCGAGATGCTTCGCCTGGAACTGGGTCGAAGAAAGGGAAATCTGGCAGAACGCTTCACGAGTCATCAACGCACTGGTAGTTGTCCATCAGACCCTGAGAAGACGAGGCTGACAGAAAGCAGACGTTGTTACAAGTGCCCTTGGAGAATGGGATCCTCCAAAGCAGCTCAATCGTGAACAGTTGCGCGCATTACTGTCACCATGGCATCAGAATTGCAAAGCTAATCATGTGGAGTGTTCCTCCCACGCGCGCTCATACAGACCGACTCGAGTTTTGCGGTTAGAATTGGACATTCCGACGCCCGTGATACGGCTAATCCAAACAACTGCGATGCAGATCACTGGCAAATTACAATACTGCACAGTCTCTCACCGTCGGGGTCATGCTGAATTGCCTAAACTCGAAACGACCAATGCCTCACAACTCACGACCTCCGGGATAGCCATCGACGAATTGCCGGAGAGCTATCGAGAGGCTATCACCATTGCGGAGTCTCTAGACATAAGCTACATATGGATCGACTCGCTTTGCATCATGCAGGATTCCATCCTTGATTGGCGCAATGAGGCCGGCGCGATGTGTGACGTCTATCGTGGTGCTGAGGTCAACATCGCTCTGGCTGCTGGTTCATCTGGTTCAAAATCCGTTTTATCGAATCGTGACACGTCCCTTATTCAAGTAGCCTCCACTGGCGCATCCTGGATCGATGGGGACAACGATCATACGGAGTATATCGTCGTTGCCACTTGGCTGGGTGCTGCCGATTTCGCTAAGCCTCTCAGGGGCAGAGCCTGGGTTTTCCAGGAACTTCGACTAGCCACGCGAGTAATCGGCGTGGGCAGCGACCAGATTTACTATGTTTGCAAGCATGCGACATACAGTGAGACATGGCGAGGCGGTATTAGCATAAAAAATCTTGGTGCGAGTTTGTGGAACCATCTTAGCGTATCCGGCAGCCACAAGCACTGGCAGAGTCTTGTTAAGATGTATGCTCAATGTGATATTACGAGGACCAGCGATACAACCATGGCCATCGCCGGCCTAGCACGCTGGTACGGTGAACAGCTCGATGACGAGTATGTGGCAGGAATGTGGCGCAAGCATCTGCCATCGTCTCTCGCGTGGTCTACAGGATTGGATGCTTCTGAGAGAGCAGCTCCATACCGTGCTCCAACCTGGTCGTGGCTTTCCGTTGACGGCGCCATACAGGCGTCTCTCTCGAAGGACCATGAAGATCTGTGCGACTTGACTTCCTACCAGGTCGACTTAGTCGATGCTCAGAACCCATTCGGCGACATCGCGAGTGGCGAGATTGTGCTGTATGGACACATAACTCCGGTCGTCCTCTGGGGTGAGGCGCAGAACGCTATGATGGCAGCCCTGGAATGCGAAACTGGCAGACATTTGGCTTTTGGGGCGGTAGACGCAGAGAATGTTTCCTGTATACTAACGAGGGACATCCAGACCGGAGATGAGGTCGACTTCAACGATATACCATTTAAGCCTGACGGGTCTGAAGACTCACCTCTTCACGTTGATGGTGTGGGGGCATTTTTGAGAAACGCCTAGGGACATCGTGCATTAGCAGGTATGTCAGAGCATACGCTCTGCCTCTATTGCGATATCATGAAGTTGAGGACAGTCGAAGCCCACGGATTGTGGACGGCCTCTTACTTCAAAAGAGGACAGACCACGGGGACACTTTCTCAAGACTCGGCTCCTTCTCGATCTATGGCATCATGTATGCAGACGCTCGCCTGACTGCTGTCGAGCGCTGTAATGTACGAATCCTCTAGTATTTCGCTTACCATATGTCGACGTCGCATGCTGGATGTTCCTAGTGGGAAGACAATTGATGACAAGATGTCGTGACTGCATGTCAAACCCACAAAGGCCCTAACTACGGAGCCATAAACTTTCGTTGCATGTGAAAGCCCCACATTGGCCGAGGATGTGCACGTCGCGTCTCACACACACCATTACTTTCCGATCAACCACGTTCCCAACCTTCTGCTTCGCATCAACACACGCACCATGTCCACCACCACACATCCCGACGTATCTGCCACCGAGGGCACGTTCCTCACGACCGACAACGTCTACCTCTACACCCGAACCTGGTCCACCACCACCACCCCTCTCAAAGCCCGTCTCATCTTCCTGCACGGCTTCAGCGACCACTGCAATTTCTACGGCGACTTCTTCCCCAGCCTCGCCCTCCAAGGCATAAAAGTCTACGCCTACGACCAACGCGGCTGGGGTCGCAACGTCGCATCCTCACCCTCCGAAAGAGGCAACACAGGAAACACTGATCGCATCCTATCCGATCTCGAATCATTCATCCAGCATGTTCTCTCGGTATCTTCCGAATCCGATATCCCACTCTTCCTAATGGGCCACAGCATGGGCGGCGGTGAAGTCCTTTACTACGCCTCTTCCCGCGGTCCCGGCTGGGGAGCTCCCGAAACAAAAGCTCGGATTCGAGGATACTCATGTGAAGCGCCTTTCATCGCATTACATCCTGCTGCGAAACCGTGGAAAGTTACAGAAGTTGTCGGAAAATGGGTTAGCAAATTGCTTCCTAGGAAACAAATGGTCCAAGAACTCGATGCAAGCAAAATGTGTCGTGATCCGGAGGTTGTGAAAGAGTGGGTTGCGGATGAGTTGAATCATGATACGGGGACTTTGGAATGTTTGGCGGCCATGTTGGAGAGGGCTAGGTTATTGGAGGAGGCGAAGGAGGTTGTGTTGAAGGAAGGACAAGGGGAGGCAGGGAAGACGAGGTTGTGGGTGGGGTTTGGAACGGGGGATCAGGTTTTGAGTTTTGAGGCTTGTGAGAAGTGGTTTAAAGGGTTGAAGGATGTGGAGGATAAGGAGTTGAGGGTTTATGAGGGGTGGTATCATAAGCTGCATGCTGAGCCTGGGGAGGACAAGAAGACTTATGCGAAGGACGTTTCGCAGTGGATTTTGGAGAGGTCGGGGTCTATTGAGACGCTGGGCGTGAAGGCCCGGTTGTGATTGTAGAGGTGAGGAGGCTTGTTTTGATGAGATACGAAGTTACGAAATGTAAGATGTGAATATACTATGCCAAATTTATGATGAATGTGTCTGCAACGAACAGACAAAAGTATCTTAAAGTATCGTCCAATTTGAATCATGCGGGTGCAGCAATTGAAGGCAAACAGAGCAATATTGATAGTACGTGATTCATTTCTGTTACTCATTCTCTGCATTACATTCCTACTTATGGCACTCAGTAATCCCATCTCACTCATTATTTCTCAAACCTCAAACTTCGTCTTCCCAACCCACTCCTCCAACCCCACCTTCTTCGTCCCCTTCACCAACCACTTATCATGTCCCTCCTGCTCCTTCTCCTCCCCCTTCCCAAAATAGCTCCACTTTCCAATCAATTCCATCATCTCCCCTAACTCCTTCTTCACCGCATCCGGCAAAAACTCTTCAAAAACTTCCCTCGGCAACGGCACAAAATCCACCTCCTTGCCAACACTCTTACTCACAGCAGCCACAAACTCCTTCGGAGTCGTCCAAGTACTGACACCGTTCACGCTGATTCCGTCGGCGGATTGACCGCCTTCGAACAATCCCATGACGTATTTTCCTGTATCAGCGTTGACGTCGATCATCGGCCACGCAATATTTTCATCTGGGAAGGGCAGAGCAATGGTGGGTTTATTGTTATTTTGAGGGTTTGGTCGGATTTGTTTTTGGGCTTCTTGGAGGAACATTGCGGGCATGAAGTATGATGCGATCATTCCGGTGGATTTTTTGTTTTCTTCGATGTATTCTTTTACGATTGCTTTGGAATCGAAATGTTCGACGTGGGTGAGTTGGCCGTTTGTGAGCTTTTCGGGGTAGGGGAGGGCGGAGAAGACGAGGTGTTTGATGCCGGAGGATTGGGCTGCGGAGAAGATGTTTTTGCCTTGGGTGATTTCTTTGGATTTGGACATGAGGGACCAGAAATCGGTTATGCCGTAGACGCCGTAGGCGCCTTTGAGGGCGGATTCGAGGGATGAGGGGTCGTTGAGGTCGGCGGAGACTATTTCTACGCCTTTGGCGGAGAGGGCTCGGGATTTGGGGCTGCTAGTCGAGCAAGTAATGCCGCGGAGGGAGTATTTGGAGGAGAGGTCCGGAGTAGAAAGCACAAGGTCGATGACGGAGCCACCTTGATTTCCTGTTGCGCCGAAGATGACGAGGAGTTTCCTGTCTGAGGTGGAAGACATTGTGTTGGTCGGTTGAGATATTGTGGTTGTGGTTGTTGTTCTTCTTGGTTATGTTTGGGATCTTGATATGTTGTTGTCTGGCTAGCTTAGTTGAATCTTGTTGTTTCTGTGCTGAGTATGAGTCCAGGTATGAGGGTGAAGTCAATTCTTATAGTCCCTCCATGTTGTAGATGTTGCCGTGTAGCCCCCCAACTGCAAGCTGTCTCATCAATCACGGTTCCTTAGAGCTATGCTCGGCCTGTTGAACTTCCTCCGGCTTAGACAAGCAACAGCTTCCTCTGAAGATGGAGCTCCTGCGAGCTAAGCTGCAAGCCACAAGCGCGATCCTTTCCGTCAATGTAGCCAGAACACCACTCAGACCTTCGCCCGCACTTTCAATGCAGGTACAACACGCAGAGTTCGTCGACCTTCGGCTCTGAAGTCCCTGCGAGCTGCTGACACAAAGCATCTTGGCCAGTAGTGTGACGGTTGGTGCCCGTCGGTTGGTGAAGATCGTCCGCCTCCGAAGGATTTCTGTGGCGTCGGCCTGGCCATTTAGTAAAGTTATGTAATCCCACTCTAAGCGAAACGCCTCTCGGGCATTTCTTGTTGCGAGGCTGAAAAATCCCTTTGTCAGTGTGGCTTTCTCCTCTCTCAAGTTTCACAAGCTCCGGCCCGGACATACAGCATCAACAAATCCTCACAACTGCATCAATCCGATCAGCCTCTTGGCAATATCGACTGCGAATCCTTCGTCGTTGATAGCTCTTTCATCCTCCACGACTTCCACTCCACTTCCCTCTAACCCCTCCTTCACGGCGCCGAATATCGCCTTATCAGCTTCCCCATCGTAGAAAGGTCCTCCGGGCGTAGCAATCATACTCACTCCTCCCAACGGCAACACAACCTTAACATTCTCCTTCTTCTTCGCGAATCCTTTCACCTTCTCCACAATAAATTCCCCAATCGCTCTACACTCCCCCACACTCGTCCTCATCAACGTCACAGTCGGATTATGCTCATACAATAACCTATCCGCATACCTCTCCGGAACAGTCCCTTTTGGTCCAAAATTCACCATATCCGTCGCTCCTAAGGAGATGACATAGGGAATTCCGGCTTTTAGTGCTGCTTCGAGACGATGAGGTCCTGCGCTCATTACACCTCCGGCTAAGCGATCGCAGATTTCTGTTGTGGTGATGTCGAGGACTGCGTCGAGATCTCCTTGCTCGATGAGGCGTTCCATGGCTTTGCCGCCGTGGCCGGTACAATGGAAGACGAAGCATTCGATGGGATAAGAGGATTCGAGGTAGGAGCGGATTTTGTCGACGCAGGGGGTTGTTACGCCGAACATGGTGAGGCCGACTCGGTATTTTTGGGTCACGTCTTTTGAAGTTGGGATTGGCGTGGATGGTGATGTGACTGATTTCTCGTACGCTGTTGCCATGCCGTATATTGATCCGGCGGCATTGGAGAGGATGCGTTTGAGGAGGGAGTTTGTGCCTGCGATGTCGACGACGGAGTATGTGAGGGTGATGTCGCTTTCGCCGACGATGGGACCTGTGTCGCCTGAAGCTGCAGTGCTGACGATGAGTTTTGGGAACCCGATTGGGAGATTTTCGCGCATGACGCCTGCTGCGAGAGAAGTCCCTCCTGTGCCTCCGGCGCTCACGATACCGTGAATAGCTTGCTTGCGATCGTCGAGGCCTTGTTCATATGCTTCACGAAGCCAATTGGAAGCACATGTGATCATATATTTGATCACGTCTCCTCTGGATAAGCTTGCTCCATCTTGATTTTCAGCGGGCTGGTACTTTGATGTCAGAGTATCTTGGGTAATAGTGATAGCTTCATGTTTTGTAGGTGATCTTCCAACATCGACAAATGTTATTCTCGTCGAACTGCCTTGCTCGAGAATCTGTGAATGCAAATATAACAGCTCTTCGAGTTTTGTCTGACAGCAATGTCAGTATTGTCAACAGAGCTCAGGGACAAATCCCGTACATCGCAAGTTCCCAGTAAAACTATGTGAGGCATCCTGTGATCTCTTGGGTTTGGTAACGTGTACAGTATGAGTAAATGGCTTCTCACTTCAGACTCTTCGACGTCCACTTCTTATCCTATAGTGCTCGCTCTTGCCTGGTCGTGTCTCTCCTGCTCGAGCCAAAGTGCGGAGAAGCAACCAGGAAGCTAAGCAACCTGCACCTTGAAGGATTGCGTCACAGTGCTTCACTGCTCGAGCTTCAACCCAGACCGACAAAATTCTTGTCGTTCCTACTGCAAGAAGGCAAAGCACAATCCCATCATACCCAAGAAGCTCTTCGCAATTACATCTCTAGCGAACTACTCGCAATGAGCCCACCAACAGACCGAAAATCCATCCTCGAAGCCTTTCGAAAACAAATCCAAAATGGAAAACCCATCGTCGGTGCAGGTGCCGGTTCGTCTACCAAACAATAGCCATAAAGCATCAAATGATGCATCTAGACATCAATTAGAACATCTAGCTTATGAGATGTCCGTACAGGCATCGGCCTCAGCGCCAAATTCATCGAAGTCGGCGGAGGCGATCTAATCATCATCTACAATTCCGGAAGATTTCGCATGGCAGGAAGAGGCTCCCTCGCAGGATTAATGCCATATTCCAATGCGAATGATGTGGTTGTTGATATGGCGAAGGAGGTTTTGCCGATTGTGAAGCATACGCCTGTGATTGCGGGAGTGTGTGGGACGGATCCGTTTAAGGATATGGAGAGGTTTATGAGGGAGTTGAAGGGGTTGGGGTTTGCGGGTATGTATTGGTGTGCGCTCTGATGTGGTTTGGTGAGGGTTGGGTTCTGTGAAGTTTTGCTAACGAGTTGTGTGAGAAAGGAGTTCAGAATTTCCCGACAGTAGGGTTGATTGATGGGACGTTTCGAGAGAATCTCGAAGAGACGGGAATGGGGTATGATCTGGAAGTTGAGGCCATTCGGATTGCGCATGAGTTGGATATGTTGACAACGCCGTATGTGTTCAACGATGATGATGCGACAAAGATGGCGCAAGCGGGCGCAGAGTTAGTATTCTCCCTTTTCTTTTCGGCCGACAATGACAGCAACTACATCAGCTAACAGCAAGTCAGTATTCTCGTCGCGCATATGGGACTCACCAGTTCAGGCAGCATTGGTGCCAAGACCGGCAAGAGTCTAGACGACTGCGTGAAACTAACTCAGGGTATTCGCGATGCGGCAATCAAGGTTAACCCTGATATAATCGTATTGTGCCATGGAGGCCCCATTGCGAAGCCCGAAGACGCAAGATATGTGTTGGAACGAGTTGATGGAATTCATGGCTTTTTTGGCGCCAGTTCAATGGAACGATTGCCTGTGGAGGAAGCCATAAAGAATATCACGAAGGAGTTTAAGAGTATTGCAGTGAGGGGGTGAGAGATGTAGGTGTAGCTTAGCGGGACACCAACAGTCATGTCGCCCGAACAGACAGTCTGCCTGCTCGCGAGCCAGCTTCCGCTGTGGTCAACCCTGTGCACACTCTAAAATGGGAGGTGCTCAGGATATGCCAAGAATAGTCGTTCACGAGCCGCAGGTCTTGGGAAGTTGACTTGAGAGAATAGTGCTTGATGAGATCCCCGACCACCTTACCACATGCAACATGAAAGCGGCCGCATTCTGCTCTGTTTGTCGTCGTTGTGTGGGAGGAGGGGCACGGTACGCTCCACCGACTTCCAGTTCATCCGACAAGCATCGCTCGATATGATCGCTGGCAGTCGATAGTGATCAAAAGCGGTCAGCCACGAACCACATGTCAGTCAGGCAGTGGGAGCCTAGGCCTATTTCGAGCGTGCTCATGCCTCTCTGTTGCTGCGTCTTACCAACGGTACGCCTATGCAAAGCGGGCTGATTTGCCGTGCAGCCAATCATCCGCCCCGCAGTATCGCAGTCGGGCAGCTTCATCACGATGCGTAGTGAAGCAGTGGCAGCAGAACAGTTGCAACGAGGAGCAGTCTTCGGGCACCGAGGCGGCGAGCGCAGTGAGGAGGGATTGTGGTGTGCGATGGGGACGAAAGTGCCATGTTGAGAGGGAGCGGCGACGGGGTATTCGACAGCTGACTTGGGTGCTGCAATATCCTTGGGATGATTTCGCGAACCCTGGTCAAGCCATCGAACCCTTGCATACCCGCGACTCTGGCGAGACGTGTGACGTTTTTCCAACTCGCCCGTCGGTGGTAGTCTGAAGTTCCGTTCGCGCTGTGATGGCTGTGACGAAGTGCGGAGCGTGCGCGTGAAGAACGGCAGACTGCGGGCGGATGGGTGTCAAAGAGCGTGCACTGAGTCGCAGCGGTGCAGCGAGGTGGGCGTGTTCCATGTGCCAGAATCATCGGCGCCTCTATAAACGCCCGCTGGACACCAACGGCAGCCAGCGTTAGCGCGGGCCAGGATCGCCAGGCGTGCATGACCTGCTCGACGCCGTCTGCTCGAGGACGGGCGGCGTCGAGCGCGCTGCTGCAGCGAGAACAGCGAGGCCGACGGGATCGTGTGTTTGCTGCCTCGTCCACCGTCGCGCCCGTCTTTTCTCCCCTCGCCATTGTAGAGCAGCAAAAAGCAACGGGCGGTGGTGCTGGGCGTACTGCATGGGTGCGCCGACTAGGCTCGACTAGTGCCAAACCACCATCCGCCAAACCTTGCCGACCACGAACACACACCCTCTCGCAGCAGCGCCTGTCGTGGCAGCAGACCTGGACGGTCGTTGTCCGTTGCCCGCCTGCGCTCTTGTCACTGCTGCTGCTGTCACTACTGCGGGACGGAGTGTGGACAGCGGGCGCAGCGGAACGGCGACAATATCGACAATACCGACAATACACTCACCTACCCACCACCCGCATCGCATTGTTTCGATTTCACGGCGACGCTCTTGCTGGGAAGCTGACAATCTACGGCTCCACTACCGCGACGACACATTCGACTGCGAGCCTTTTGACTTGACCGCAACGCAACTTCGCCCTGTCACCGGTGCGACCGAGCTGTGTACTGCGCCCTTCTCGCACTACCCACTGCTTGCCTCCATCCAAGCACCGCCGCCCTCGCCCGCCCTGCCTCGCGCCCCATTACAGGCGGTAGACGACACTTGACTCTCCATCGCACAGACACCCTCGCATTCGACACCGCGACGCGCAACGAATCCCTCCCCCACCGAATGCCGACTGACGACGACTCCGACCACGCCCTCGAGCCTTGACGGCGGGCAGCGCTGCGAGTCCAGCAACGATGGAACAGCCAAACATGATGGCGCCGAACGGCATGAACCAGATGGGCGGTGCTGGCGGCATGCAGCGCCCGCAGAATGGCAATGTGCAGCAGCAGATCTTCGCAAAGATCATGCAGGAACTGAGGAATGGCGACGCCTCGAAATTTATCGGCGCCTGGCAGCAAGCGCACTCCATACAAGATCGCGCGAGTCGGATAATGCAGCTGTAAGTGCACCCTCGTCTGACCCTACCCTCCCCTCCCTCCATCCTCCAACCAACCAGCCAGCCAACTGGCGCAAGACACGGTCGTTCTGTTGGCGTGTGCCAGTCACAGACGCAGCCGTCCGTCCACACACTTACCACTTGACCCCACACTTGCACGACCGCTCTTTGTCTGCCACGTCCACTCGACCTCTTCCTGTTCACCACCGCGGCCTCACCCACATGACTGACTCGTCCACAGCGTCAGCCAACTCCGACTCATCAACGCCGATACCTCCATGTGCCTGGCCATCGCACAGAAATGGGAATCGCGCACCTTTGAAGACTCAAGCAACAAGGAACAGTACATCGAGCGGATGGATCAGAAGATGCGGGAGATCCGCCAGCGGCGCGATCAACAAGCCGGCACTCTCCCGCTGGGCGCCGCAGGCATGATGCCGAATCAGATGGGTGGCAACAACGGCATGATGCGACCCGGCAACATGATGGGCGGCATGCCCAACATGCCGAATATGCAGAACATGCAGAACGTCAACGCCATGAACGGCATGAATGGCATGAACGGCATGGGCTTCCCGAACAACGCCATGGGCCAACAGCAGAACCAGATGAACGGCCAGAACAACCCCATGTTCCCAGCACAGCTCTCGCGTCCAATGCAACCCTCACCGATGCCAGGTCAGACAGGCACTCTTGATCCATCGGCACTGCAGATGTCGAGTCAAGGGCGTCAGCCATCACAGCAGGGACAACAGCCCCAGCAAAACAACATGAACCAGTCCGGCCAGCAGCAGCAGGCGCCAAACATGGGCCAAGGGCAACCGAATCAGGTGCTCCACCCGGCAGTTTTGGCACGGGCACGCCAGATGTTCGAAAAGATGCCCGAGGAGCAGAAGCGGACCATGCGTGCCCAGCTCCTGGCACAGATGAGTGACGCGCAGAGAAATATCTGCCAACAGCAGAAGCGTGACCCGGTCCTCACTTTTTGCATGAAGAAGGCCCAGGAGCTCTTCGACCAGCGCAAACAGCAGATGGGAGCACAACAGAACCCCGGGATGCAGCAAAACGGCAACAACATGAACATGCAGATGAACAACAACAATAATAACAACAACAACGCTCAGCAGCGACCGCCTTCGCAAACGGGTGGTCAGAATTTCGACGTTTCTGGCATTCTTGGACAGCAGGCCACCGCCATGAAGCTACAGGATGCCGGCGAGCAGGTCGTGCCCGCCAGCAATAATAACAGCAACTTCAACATGGGAATGGGTAATCAGGGGATCAATCCACAGATGCTCGGTAACCAAGGCGGACAAGGTGGGACCAACGCCGTCAACCCACAGCAAGCCTTCTTTCAGCAACAGCAGACTGCGCAACAGCGAGAGCGCATGCAAAAGCAGTTGATGGCGCAACAGCAGGCCATGCAAGCAGCACGCATGCAACAGCAACAGCAGCAACAACAGAACCAGCTGACCGGGCAGCCTGGCGGACTGCATGCACCGAATGCATTCAATGGTGGCGCTGGCGGCCAAGCACCCAGCCCAGCCATGTCGATGCTCAACAGACCTATGGTTCCACCCGGGCAGGCGACGCCTGGCACACCGCAGCCAAATCGACAACAGCCGATGGCACCGAATGCAAACCAGCTCATGCAACACCATCAGAATATGCTCAACCAGAACCAACAGCAGAACCAGCCCGGTCAGCAGATGATCCCGCAAAATTTGCAAGACATCCTGTCACGTGTGCCTCCTGCATTGCGGGACAAGCTCGTGCGCATGCCACCAAACGACATGGCCATGATGCTGGCAAAGATGAACATCATCAAGCAACCAAATGGCATGGGTCAGCCAGGGCAGATGAATCAGCCGGGCATGCCGGGCATGCCGCAGCAGAATGCCCAGCAGAACGCAAATATGATGCAGCAGCAAATGGGCAATGCGATGGGCGGCTTCAACGGGCAACCGCCTCAGAATCAACCCAACATGCAGATGAATCCTCAAGCGATGATGCAGCGCAACGCGCAGCAGCAACAGATCTTGAGGCTGAGGCAGCAAATTATGGATCAGAAACCATTCCCGCGTCAAGTGCTCACCGCACTCTCCATCTCGGTGCCGCCACAGGTACAGAAATGGGGCGATCTGAAGCAACACGTCGTACAAAACAGCTCCGTGGTCCCACAGCAGACTATGGAGCGCGTGGGACAGTTGCAGCAGCAATGGTATTCGGCGAATGCGCAAGAGATTAACAGTGCCTTGCAAGCTTTCATCACCCAGCAGCGACGGTCACAAGAAGCACAAAATGGTCAGCAGCAGCCGCAAGTCAACAACATGCCACAGCAGCCTTCGATGGGCGCGTCGCAAGCTCCGCCGGCTCAGATGGTGCCTCCTGCACCGATGATGCAAGCTCCTCAAGCAGGTGGTGATCCCGGGCAGCAAGGCGTACTTCCACAAGTGCAAGCGCAGATGATGCGTATGATCTCGCCCGATGAGATTGCGAGGTTCCGTAATATGCACGCACCGAAAACACAGCAGATGAACGACGACATGATCAGGACCATCATTGTTCGCCAGAAGATTTCAGAGATGCGAAATGCGCAGCGTGCTCAGCAAGGACAGAAACCGCCCGGTGCAACTCCACAAATACCCCGACCACAACAGGCGAACATGCCGAATGGCGGTCAAGCACAGCAACGTCCACCTCAAGCTGGACCTATGCAAGGACAGAAGCCAGGCAGCGACGATGTCGTCGAGGTCAGCAATCCAGCCTTGCAGCAGCAGCAGGCTCCGCAAGCGCCACCAATGCAAGCATCGCAGTCCCAACAGCAAGTGCCGACACGCGAGCAGCTCGCGCAGATGCCGCCCGAGCAGAGGAATGCGTTCATGCAAAAGCGCCAAGCTCAGATGGAAGCTCTTCGCAAGGCACAGGGTGGCGTTGGCGGTGCCGCGCCTGCACCTGCCATGTCTCAACAGGAAGCCAGCCTGAGGCTAACGAACATCATGAAGGAGATTCAAAGCACCACTCCCAAGGGTCCACCAGTCAACATGGACCCGCAGAGCCAGGAGAAGGTCAAGGCGGCCCTTCAGAGGCTATACAAGCCGATCTTCCAGATGTCGGCAACTTTCCCAACGGCTATGTCCTGGGGTCTGGAGGCGCCATTGCGGGACATCATTCGAGCGAAGTTGCTACTTCAGCAAAATGTCAAGGACGAACAGGCGACCATGCGAGACTACTACTCTTTGACGCAACAGCAGCTGCAAGAGATGGAGAGGGCCGTCAGCGGCTACATGAACGAGTTCAAACAGCTGCAACTCCGCCTACAGGCACAGAAAGGAGGTGCTGGCAAGGACCAGCAATCACAGGCTCCTTCTATGGCAGCCGCGCCCTCGCAACAGGGACACGCGCGCAAGCCTTCTCATGCTCGCGCACCGCCCGCACCAACTGACGACAAGAAGTTTGACTGGTCAGCGCAGAGTCCTGGCGTACCAATGTACGCTCAAGATCAGCCAGGCCTCACACAAGACAAGCTCAAGTTTCCGCCGCAAAAGAAACGCAAGCCCAACCAACCTGGCAGTCAAGTGTCCACGCCTGCAGCGCAAGCGACCACTCCAGCAAATGCAAATGCCAGTCCTGCACTTGGCAGTGGCAAGGGCCAGCAGAGTCCAGAGCAGATCAAGAAGACGCAGCAACAGCTCAAAGCAGATATGGAGCGTGAGGCTGAGTCGAGGAGATTCAAGTGCAAGGACTCATCTTGTGAACACTCTCTCCGCGGTTTTGACACCGAGGCTCAGCTCAACGAGCATGACAAGGCTCAGCATCAGCCCGTTGACGATCCGCTCGGATTCTTCCTCGAGAACGCCACCAAAGCGCTTGATGTTGACAAAGATGGCAACGCCAACGCGAAACCAAACGCGCAGGCTGCTAAGGCTGCTCCTCTCGCGAAGCCCCGTCTCACTGCCAAGGACCTCAAGGAAGACGAGCTCACCAAGCAAGAGTGGGAACAGGTTCGTAGGAACACCATTCCCGCCTCCGTCAAGCAGAAACTTGCCAAGAAGCAGGCAGAACTCGATGCTGCGAACGAGAAAGCCAAAGAGGCGGAGAAGGAGCAGACGATGCGCGAGGCGATGGCACAGAAGCTCGATCTGCCACTGTCAACTGCCGAGCCAGTTGCAGAGCTGCCGATCATTGTAGACGACAATGTCTTCGACGTTGGTCTAAACGACATGGACACCGAGCTTTTCGAGAGCTTTGGCATACTCGGCAACCAGATGACCTTGGAGAGCATCGAAGAAATGGCACGAGAGAACTGGCAGCCCGTTGATGGCGACCTCTCAAGCTGGCGGCGCGTAGACGAACCAGGTCTGACCGACTCGTCACCAGAGCTCACGCCAGATGGTTCGCAAAACAGCGACGTCAGCCAGAGCGACACTATGCGCTTCATGATCAGTGTCGAGAACGAGGGCAATTGGGACCCTTGGGGCAATGGTCAAGGTATGGGCGTATCAGAGACGATGCTGCCCATGTATATGCAAATCAAAGAGATGATGAATAACAGTAATGTGTCGGATGAAGCTGATGTGAATATGGGAGGGGCTAATGAAGAAGCAGGAGAACCACAAAAGAGCGTGGGAGAGCTCAGCCCGAGGAAGAGAAAGGCCATTTCGGAGGTCTGGGATGTGCCCGTGAAGGATATGCTCGATGAGTTCTTCGCCATGCCGCAGAATGGTGATAACATCCAGCAACAACAACAACAACAACAACAGACCTTTTCTGCTTAGATGGCAGGAGGGAGTCTAGATGGGGAACGGAAAATCACACGCAAGGATTGTTACTGCTCAGCGTTGGCGCTTGGGAAAGATGGAATGATAAAGAAGACGAAGAAGAAGAACCTGCTGCTGAACGTCGAAAGTGCTTCGTTGGTTTGGCGCGCTTTTTATCGTTGTTGATGCGGGTTTCAGCGATGGCGTTTGCGTTTCTTCCTCTTTTACGAGGCGTTGCTTGCGGGCTTGTAAAATGATACCCTGGCTCTTCCTTCTCGCACCTCGTGCTTTCTGGGCATTGGAGGCAAGAGAAAGGAAGGAACTGTATGTAAAACAGACCGATCGGATCGAGACCAAAATTCGCAAAGCTCTTTTGGAACTGCAAATATTTTAGCATTTCTCATTCCTCTCGATTCTTGTTTTTGGATCATGTTTCTCTTTAGCCGCGTGCTGCGCTGCACTTCGCTGCACGACATCGATGTACAGACATACACATGTATGGATCGTGAGGCGTTTTGTACGTCATGAGCTACGATCGACAATCACGAGATGCATGGTCAAAGCTACCTTTAGCTCTCGATGCCGGTGTGTGGGTGTGCACATACCCACCACCACCACACCTCGCTTCCAACGATTTTCTGAGCGAATTTTTCTCTTTTCCCCTGCTGCTCTCTCCTGTTCTCTTATCACGAGAGCTGCTGCCACGAGGTCATTACTCGCATCTGATTTTGCATGTGAAAAAGCAGCAAGCCAGTCCTCCTTGGCCTGTGTGCAACTTCTGGTTGGACGCTACCCCAGCATTTTTTCTGGACGGCCCCGCGGACCTGGTTACGAGCCTTGCCTGTCGGGAATACTTCGCATCAAATCCTGACAAGATCTGAAGCTTGACGAATTATAAGCTTCGAAGAGGACGAGGGACGGGTTTGGCTCCGACGACTGGGGATCTCTTGAACGTCTGTGCGACTGAGACTGTGAGGAACAAGGGCAGGCAGTGGGGAAGCAAGGAAGGGAAGGCCAAATTAGCCAAGATGGCGATTGCGAGGAAGTTGGGGAATTTGGTGGGGGATAAGAAGATGCAGGTTGGTTTTATCCATTTCGTTTCCATGTCTCATTTCTACGCTGTCGTAGTTGGGAACTTGTGTGAGCGATTGCTTTTGGTTTCTGCATTCGTTATGCACTCGACATCATTCTCGCTGCGGATTGAGCAGGGCATCATCAGCAAGACGCTTGAAAATGCGGAAGCAGATGAGGAAAAATCACAGTGCCCCGGACAGCTACTCAAGTCCCCTACAGCACCAGAACAATCACAAATTCATCCCCTCGAGATGTCCCACCAACACTTGCTTCTTACATAGGTCGTCGCCTTCTCCTCCACCGCCATCGCCCTCTATGGCTACGATCAAGGCATGATGTCCCTCATCAATACAAACAACGACTACCTCCGCACAATGGGAATTGCCGAATCCTCGCCACAAGTCGGAGTCATCGTCTCAGTCTACTATCTCGGCTGTGCCCTCGGCGCCGTCCTCTTCAGCTGGTTCGCGAACGCCCGTGGCCGAAAACCAGCCCTATTCGGATCACTCGCCACTGCATCTCTTGGTAATTTCATCATGTTTATTGCTGGACTTGGATTCGAACATACGCAGCCTGCGCCGTTGATTGTCATGTATCTTGGACGCATTGTCATGGGGTTAGGTGTTGGGGGTGTGGATTCTGTTGTGCCGGTGTATAGTTCGGAATTATCGTCTGATGATTCGAGAGGTAAAGCTCTGGCGCAGGAATTCCAGGCGAATATTTTTGGATTGAATATGGCTTTTGCGATTAATTTGGCGTTGACGGTGTATCTGGGTAAGGAGAATGAGTGGGCTTGGAGGATCCCGATTGTCGCGATGCAGGTTTATCCTTTGGCGCTGTTGGTGTTTATTTATTGGTTGTCTGAGAGTAAGTGTTGGTACCCAACATGCTTGGATGGGAGGACGATTGGAACAAGTGGAGAGGCATTGACTAACTTGTGCTTTTTGTGTTGCAGGTCCAAGATGGTTTGTGCACCACGACAGAACGGAGGATGCCACCAACTCGCTCAAGGAGATCGTTGGTGAAGACGATGCACAGAAGAAATGTGATGAGCTTGTGCAAGCCTCGAAGGACGAGAGCGACAGCAAAGTTGGATATAAGGAGATGTTTACGCCTGGACATACGCAATTCCATCCCACTGTGAGACTGCTTCCACTCTCGCTCTGACTATGCTTACTGACTTCTGCTAGATGATCACAATCATGGGCCAAGTGAACCAAGCACTAACCGGCTACGGCGCAGTCAGCGTCTACGGTCCTCAAATCTTCGAACAACTTGGCTACGGAGTGCGACTGTCGGAATACCTAACAATGGCCAACTTCATCTCCTACTTCATCCTCATGACACTCGCCTGGGTTCTCATCGATGCTCTTGGACGACGAACCGTGATGCTCTACGGCTCCGGGACAATGACCCTTTGCTTCCTGCTCTTGGCCGTGTTCGGAGGTCTCTCACGCTATCACGAAGATCTACACATTCACGTCAATGCCGTCGCAATCCCAGGAATCGTTGCACTATTCGTGGCAACAGGAGCCTTTGGTATCGGGTGGTTAACGCCCGTCTGGCTCATTCCCACGGAAATATTTCCTACTGCTGCGCGTGCACATGGAACCGCAGTCTCGGTTATTATCTGGGGTCTGGCAAATTTCACCATAACCCTGATAACCCCCATTCTCTTCAATAACCTCTACTTCTACATCTACCTCATCTTCGCCGGGACAAACCTGATCGCTGGAGGCTGGACGTACTTCTACTCCCCTGAGACAGGCGGGAGAAGTTTCGAGGAGAATCAAGAGTTCTTTGAAGATGCGAAGTCAGAAGGCACGTGGCGTGTATCAAAGGTCAACAAGGGCGAGTTTAGATTTTTGCCGTATCCGAAACCGGATGGGGAGGAAGGGGAGAGTCAGCCGTTGCTGAGGAGGGTCAGGGATCAGGTGACTTCTTAGGAGTTGGGGAGGGAGATGTGGGACTGGGTCGAGCGCGTCGAACAAAAGTCATTGTGGTCCATCAGCAATATATACACGCTCATATATACGTGTATCATGTATATTCCAACAATCTCGTCTATCCGATCAGAGGTCTCTCTCCCCGTGGAATTCTCACCTTGAAGATCAGAGCCTGATTCTCCAAGCTGAAGCCACTGACATCGCTATATCTGAACTCTCCACCTTTCAAGTATCCATCCTGAGTAATGAAATCATTATCCGAGAAGGACAAGATGTAAAACTCGCCATCTGATCCCTGGTTGAGTGGGTTTACTGGCAACAAAGCCAGAGACTCCCACTTCTCGTTCAACAGCCCATCACTCTGCTCGCCACCATTCCTGACTCCGAATCGGTTCAACTGGCTGTTGACATTGTAGTCCAGCCATGAGCAGTACTGGGCGGGAGTGACATTTGGCAGAAGTATGCCACCGGGAGCAACGGAGCCTGTGGTGGAATCATAGGTTCCAGCGATATTTGTCGCGCGAGAGATGTCGAAGACGTCGACTTGGCGGTAGACACTTGTGGTACTTGCTGCTCCGCGGCCGGCGTTGGAGTCACGGGCTAGAACAAGGAATTGCGTTGGGCTGATGTAGTGGATCTCACTTTGACGAGCCACGTTGGAGGTTGCGTCGCCGGGACGGATGTTGTTGAGTTGGACGACGTATTCGGCTTCGAGACGAGGGGAGCGACGGTTACGACCGGAGATGTCGTAGACGATGAAGCGGGCGTTTCGGGTTGAAGGGTTGCCGGAGCCGCTGTCTTGACGAAGAGCGGATTGGGTGAGGGCGTACAGCTTTGTTCCTTGTGGGTTGATGCTCAGTCCTTCGAGACCTTGGTTGTTGGCGCGGCCGGTGGTGGGATTGCGAGGAGTCGGGCGGAGGTCCGGGTTGTATCGAGGAGCATTGTCAGAACTGAATGATTGTGCACCATTGCGCTGAGGAATGAAAGCATCTGGAGGGCGAATTGCTCCGATCATGCGGCCGGATGGAGAGAAGTTGTAAGTGTAGTCGCCGTACTCGTCGCTGATCCAGTAAGTGCCATCGCTTCCAAGTGCAAGGCCTTCGGCGTCAATTACAAGGCGATAGCCGCCTGACCCCGCTCCGCCGAAACCGTCGCCGGTATAGTTCGCGGAGGGGAAGGAGAAGTTGTAGCCTGGGTAGGTGAGGTAAGGTCCTATGGCGCCGCCATCGAGACCTACAGCTGGGTTGCCAGCAGGATCGGTAAGGAGGATAGTGTCAAGATACCTGAATTGCAAGTTTGAGGGAGCGGGGCTTGAGACTGATGCCGAAGTGTTGGGCTGGAAAGTGATCAAGAACTTGTGGATGCGGTTCTGGTAGTTCAGTGTGCCCTCAGTGTTCCATCCGCGATCTGGTAGTGCGTAGAGAAGTCCGGTGTACCGGTTGCCTGGAAGACGGACCCAAGACCTAGTTAATAGATGTCAACATGCAGATCTACGACAAAGCATCATGATAGACCACTCACCGTCTATCCACAGCAATACTCGACCCAATACCGCCGATGGTATCACCAAATCGATCTCTCGCGTTGTCTTCCACGAAGCCGTATCCAGCTAGCTCTTCATAAACATAGTTCTTGCCATTGCAGTTCGTCGAGCTCACAACGGGTCTGCTCGTTGGTGCTGCAGCAGCTGCAGCAGGATCTTGTGGAACCGCAGAAGCTATAAGAAAGAGGAACGGCACAGTGGCCATCAACTTGCGAGTGAGGAACATCGTGAAGCAATCTGCCAAGTCAACCGGTACAAGCTGCTTGCTTCAATTCAGCAGGAAAGAGAGTGCGCGAGAACAAGTAGGCAACGCAAATACTTATGCTTCAGCACCTCTACCAGATCTTCTCAGCTCAGCATCATCCCGCACCACAACGCTTCTTTAGCTCCACGGCATTCGTTCTAGCGAAGTCGTTCGCGCAGAAGCATATGCAGATCCACTATCGAGAAGGTATAAGGGAAGCTCCAGCAAGCCGTACCTGCAGACGAGCTTGTCGAACTTGGGATCGAGGGCCGCTTCTCAGCGGGTGCTTCCGTGTCCACGAGGTCCATGAACGCAATTTGGTTGGATGGTAGCGTGGCTTGGAGATTTTCGTGATGAGAGAGAGAAGCATCATTGAGATCTGGAATCTCCTGCGGGTTCCCCACGAGGACGAGCCGTTTTGCCATGTTTGTGGCGAGAGCTAGGTGGGTTTGGTGCATGTTGTGGTGATGGAGAGAAGATGTCGCGGGGGTGTGGAGAGGTTGTGAACTTGGACGTTGCCAAGACTTTCTCTAGTTGCAGTACTTCTGCACAAGTTATGGCAACGGCATGCAGCTTGCCGTTGTTTCAGCATGTCCAGCAGAGAAAGAGCGATAAACGTCATGTGAAAGGAAATCACATTCGAGAATTCATCGTTTCTCTGTTCGTAATTACACGCAAGCAGAGCGGCTCAGCACCACTCTGCTTGCCTTCGTATCGTAACATTTCCGCTGAGACTACCGCATGCTTGCTTGCTTCCGTTCATCTAGTCCCACCTGCCAGGCTCCCTGGTTGGTTAAACGATGCCTTCCCTCTATCGCTGTTGTTCAGAAGTAGTAGTGAAAACTTGGCGATAATGCCCTTTTCGCCAGTTATGAAAACGCCGCAAACTCCGTCTGCCGCCCGCTATGCTTCGCGTTAAATCGCTTCCCAACCGTAATAAACACTGCACAATGGTACATCTTCTTCCTCGAGTATTTCTCCGTCGTAGAAATCTCAGTAACAACGAAAACTTTGGCATTAATGCCTAACTTCTGAGCCCGGCTCATCTGCCATGCCCATGCCGCCGCCGCCGCATTACGAAAGACACACGCGAAGAAAACAGGAGTTGCAAGAAAACATACATACCTTTGGGTCATCGTTGTCAACTAGTTCTGGCTACGGCCAGGCAGCCAGCCGAGGCCGCCTTGCTGTGGTGCCTGAACTTTGCCGAATCCAATGTCGAGATCCGAGATGATCTTGAGAGCGTTACGGCAACGCAGATGTGGAAGAGGTGCCTGTCGATCTGAGGCGCCGGTGATGGGCTCGAGAGAGCCACGCGGCGAGGTCTTGTCCTCGTGTTCGCCTGGGAATGGGATAAGACCTTGGAGGACTTCGTATGCTGCGAGCGTGAAACCGAACTGCGGCGAAGACCGAAGGATACGAGCTGGACCGCCCTTGAAGAAAGCCTTGAAACCTTCATCGCGGAAGACTTTGCGTGCGCAGTCGCGAATGTTGAGGTAGGTCGCGTCACCCTTGCGAGCTTCGACTTGGAGACGAGTCTTGATGACATCGGCGGGTGTGGTCAAGTACGCAGCTGGCATACCGGCGATGGCACCAGCAGTGAGCAGTTGCAGAATGCCCAGCTTCTTGGTTGGCGACTCGCCGAAGAAGTCCTTCTTCAAATGCGCGTATGATGGGAAGTAAATTGCAGAGAAGGGAATGTCGCGCAGCAAGCAGGCCGACGCACCCTTGTACAGGCCAGTAAGACCAAGATTGCGGACGATCCACACGGCAGTGCGCTTCTTAAGCTGCTCGCCTTCGCGGGCCGCAGCACGAATGGCCTCACCTTGCACTTGTAGACGGATCTTGACAATCTCAAGCGGGTTCGTGAAGATGACTTGGCAACCACCAGCGGAACCACCGGCAATCATCTCCTGCCAGAACTTGATGTCGCCAGTCTTGATGTCGGTGAACTTGCCGCGCACGATGTCGTTGACTGTGAGCTTGATGGCCTTCTCAGGTGCAACACCGATGAGTTGCGGCAAAACGCCAGAGTACAAGCCACGCGCGCCCTCGTTGCGAATGACCTTGGACGCGCAGTCAAGACTGTTCTTGTAGAGAAGCTGGCCCACATTCGAGCTGCGCTGATTCTGCATGCGCGTCTTGACCAGATCAATCGGGTACACCATGAAGGCACCGAAAGCACCAGCAATAGAACCGAGAGCGAAGTGATGCGCTGACACGAGGACATCGTGGAAGAAAGTTGTCGACTTCACGACTGCCTTCTGTGCGATATCGGAGACAGCTTCTGCAGGATCAATGCCCTTGGCGTGCCAGCTGGGGTCGAGTACGCGGTCGAAGTCTTGCAGGCCGAGACGCCCGGATGGCTGATCGAGCGACGCGAAGTGGAAGAGGATGTCAGCCTCCATTGGTGTGAATTGCGAGAAGCGGGTAACGCGCGTGGCCTCATTCAAGAAGTCGACACGGGTGATTTTGCCGTCGCTTGACTTGCGAACTGCGTTGCGAATAACCATGATGACAACGTCCATCTCGCGGAGGATGTTCTGGAAAGCGCGCACATTGGCGTATGAGATCTTCGATCCTGGGGAGATGTTGCAGAGGGTGGGGAGGTTGACCAGAAGGTGGTCCGAGAGCTTGTGCGCAGCAGTCTCCATGATAATGCGCTGGAAGTCTTCGGGCTCGATGTAGCCCTCGCCCTTCTTGTCGAGGTGCAGGAAAGCTTGACGAACGCGCTCGCCTTGGAGTCCGCGAAGCATCTGTGCGAACTGCGGGTATGTCATGGAGTGTCTGTGTCGCTTTCCACCCAAATACAGCTTTGCCCAGTCACTGTCCCAGTTGAAGGGGATGGTGCTGGCAGTCTTGTTCTTCGCGTAAACATCCTTGAACGTGTTGAAGTCGACCAAGCCGCTGCTTGGGTCTGCGAACAGGCGGAAAGCGATCTCGTACTCGGCATCTGGCTTCTTAAGCAAGTTGTTGAAGACGGTCCAGTCAGCGAGGGAGACGCGACCCTTGCGTTGACGGTCGGCGATCTGGAAGAGGATGGCGTACTGATCGCGCTTGATCTTGTGCTAGATGGAAGTCAGTGTCCGAACCGCGTGGAGATGATGTACCTCACTGGCGCGTCGAGGCGCGGCCTTTGAGGTTGGAGCAGTGAGGTGGTGAGACTCACGTAGTCTTCGCCGGCTGGTGCGACGGCATTGACAAACTCTTCCTGGCCCATGTAGTACTCGCCGGAGGCCTCATCCTTCTTTGCTTGTTCCATAAACTCGCTGCGCGTCTGGTCGGAGGTCTGCACCTCGTCCTCGACGCCGAGCAAGGTCTCCTTCACACCCTCCTTCATCTTATCGGCCTTCTCCTTGATGTCCTCCATGATTTCGAGCCGGTGGCACTGCAGCTCGGCGCGCTGCAGGTGTGACAGGTGCGACTCGGGTGCGGAAGGTGGTTGCGGTCGCGGATACGCTGGTGATGGTCGACTTGAGAAACACGGAGTCCAAGTGAGACTAAAAAATTGCCGGCGGTCGCGACGTAGCTAGTCCGACGAACGGACCAGGGTCTGCGTGTGGGGACGCCCAATGGAGTAAGGAGATCTTCTATGTCGGCTGAACAGCGCGCTGGAAACAAAAGAGAGCGAACAGCAGCAATGGGCGATAAGAAGAAAGTGAGGTTTGCAAGCTTTGTTTTGGAGAAAGTGGAAGTGAACCAAAAAATTAACCCGTGGCCGGTACGTACCTCTGCACGACGACGAACTCGCGTGCTGCCCCAGCGCGCCCGCCCACCCGCGCCCAGGAGAGTGAGGCAAAAAGCTTACGGTTGCTCCGGATTCCTTCTCCAACAGGGGTTGTGCAATGCTGTCATTGACGGGGGATATGAACGAGAGATCCACTTGTTGCCAATCGCGAAATGAAAGAGCATCTTCATGAACACCGAGCAGTATAATTCAGTCCACTGCCACACCCACTGCTATGGCATGCCGCCCAGTCTCGACTTTCTCGAGTACCTCCGCAAGTAACTCCGCATACTGCGGCTACAGGCCACAGGCTGAAGCCATGGCTTCCGGATGCCGAGCAGGCCTACGGAGAACTGCCACAGCTCGGCATCGTAGTCAGCAGCAGGATGGTGTCCACAGTCAGCGCATCGGCGCAAGCTGCTTCCGCCTGCCTCTGCAAAATCAGCAACTGCAGGCATTTGCCTTCGGCGTTTGACTTGCTGTGCTCCACTCGACTCACTTCGTCAATAGCCCAGCCTTCACTTGAGCTTCACCAGATTGTGAAGGAGCGCGATGCGGCCAACGTTCGCGCTGACCACTTACTTTGTGCAAAAGACGTATTCTATTTCTGCACTTGGAGTTGATGCCACCAGACTCCCCTTTGTGTGCATCAACTAACATCTTCTCCGAGGTTCGGGCATGTGGCTGATACAACAGTCCAGAACACTCACGATCCAAGCAGAAGCATGCTGGGTTTGCGGACAATCTCGCGTGTGAAGAGATCTGAATGCGTGACCTTGTGTTCTGAACTTTCCGAGCCATGGCGAAAAGACGGCGACGCACGGGCGCATCCGGTCACGTGAAGGACGGTGGAGGAGGAGCAGCGAGCGCAAGAGGTGTCGTCGAGATAAAGTGTTCAAGCTTGCAGTCTCCATCTGCCAGGAACGCGGCGCCAGCGATCCTAGAGCTGTTGACCAGAAATGCTCCAAAACTGTATGCGTGGACACTGTCGGTAGCGAAGGGTAAGTCGGCGCAATACTGGTCTGATCATCTTCGCAGGACCTCCGCGACCACGACGGTATCAATTTGGTGCTGTTTGCAGCTTGATGAGCGTGTTATTTGGTCGTGGTCGTCAAGCAGTGTTTTGTGTGAGAGTCGGTGATCGGGCGTGACGCGCTATCAAGTTCCCATTCTTGGCTGCGGCCCATCTCGCATCCATCACTTTCCCATCGCCTCTCCCGCTGCCTCCCAGTGGCAACAACAGCACGAGTGCATCGAGTAACATCACCACTGTATCAATATCGCTCTTTTTCTTGTCTGCGACTCGTTGTACTCGTGTTGTTGGAGGCTGATCTTGGCGTTCCTCCCCTCCGACGTACCCACGCTCGCGACCTGATGCCTCGAGGAAACGCGACCGCCCTCCCCGCATCCAGGCACCAGCACCAGTAGCGCGCAGCGGCAGCAGAATGAAACGAAAAGCGCTGCAAGTCTGGGATCCCACGAGATCCGACTCAGACGACGAGGACTTCGACGACAACGCCGCCGAGCCACGCCCACAGAAACGGTCACGCAAGTCGCAGAAGCGATCGCCGCGCAAACGCGACAAACCCCGTCGCGAGCGTTACGGCGACTCATCAGACGACATTGTGGACGACAGCGAGGCTGCCAGCGACGAAGAAGAGGCGTCTTTCACCGACACCGACGAAGACAAGCCCATCGAACGCAATCCGCGGACGGGAAGGAGTGTGCGATCTGCCGCGAAGAAGGCTGTCAAGTATGAGGAGAGTGAGGACGAAGAGGACGAAGAACCAGCCGATAGCGACCACGACCCCATACAGCCCACGCCTGCACGAAGCAAGCAGGCGCGTCGAGCAGCTTTGTCCAAACCATCGCTCATTGTTCGTCTGAAGATAGCACACACCATGGAAGGCAGTCGAGTCACACGAACGCGCACTGGCAGCCGCCGCGCACCCACGCCATCGCTTCAAACGCAAGGCTCAGTGGGCGGCCGACGCAGCAGTCGTCTATCTCACGATGATGCGGATCCTCTGATTGCCCTCACCGATTCGGGGCGGCATCATGTTGTTACTAGGGCTGGGAGTGGCACGCCGGAGCCTTCAAACACACGACGTCCAACACGAGGTGGCAAAGGCGTCGCGCACAAGAAGCCGCCGCCGAGTGCCATCTTCGAAGTCTCCCATGAAGATTCGATCTCCGACCCACGACAAACTACAGAAGGTCAGCACTTCTTTGCCGAACTCGAGCAAGCTGCCGCGAAACAAGAGGAAGGGGAGGAGCCAGCAGTATCCCGGACATCTCCGACCTCCACGACCAAGGATGAGGACATTCGAATGGAATATGTCAATGAGGAGGAAGAGGAGCAGGTTGTGCAGGAATCACAGAACTCGCAGCGAGATCCAACACCCGATGCGCCTGGAGAGGAGGACAACGATGAAGATGAGGGGCCAGTCGTCAAGGGCCGCAGCCTTCGTGCACGCCGTAAAGCCTCGACACCTCCTCACTCGCAGCCGGAGACCAAGTCGCGTAGATCTCTGCGTAACAGAAAACAGGGTGCAGAGCAGAGCAGTGACTTTGAGCCAGATGCAGAAGGCGAAGCCGATGCGGACCAAGATGTTTCTGACTCTGATGATAACCTACTCAAACCTGGACGTGCCAGGAACAGTAGCAACGAGGATAGCTCTCAAGGACGACGATCCGGAAGACTTGCTCGCAAATCTGCATCGCGACGGAGCCGCTCGAGGAGAGAGCCGTCTGTGGAAGAGGAGCTGGACGTCGAGGAAATCGCGGACGAAGCTGCCGAGCTCGACGAGGACAGAAGACGCAATCGTCGCTCAAGAGGGCGCCGCGAGCGTGCCGCTGAAGGGGGGAACGAAATCAACTTTGAGCCCAACTTGCGCAGTCGCGGTAACAGACCAGACTATCGTATCATCCGTCCTGAACTGTTGCTACCGGTGGAGGACGATGACGCGCCCGCGCTTCCTGCTGCCACGCCTCAACGCAATCGCCGAGGTGGCGGTGGACATACCTATCGCAGCTTGTTCTCTACCTACGGGCCGTTCGGTGGCGGCGGTGGCCCTCTTCCGGTGCTAGGAGGACCTGATGGCATCGGCGCGGCTGGCGGAGTCGATTCTGACAGCAGCGACGATGAGTTTGCCCCTCGAGGCGGTCAGCAAGGTCTCGGTGGTGCTGTGGGTATGACGCCCACGTCAGCATTCCCGAGGCCTTTCGCCGCTGGGGCCGCGCCTCAAGCACTCAACAACGACCCTCTGACAGGTGCTGGCGGCGGGCCGCCAGGCCTTGGAAAGGTCAAAGACAAGAAGGCTTTGGCTGATGCGGACCCTCTTGGTGTTGACACCAGCGTTACGTTTGACGGCGTTGGAGGCCTCGACAATCACATCAACCAGCTGAAGGAAATGGTCGCCTTGCCACTGTTATACCCCGAAGTCTTCCAACGTTTTCATGTCACGCCTCCTCGTGGCGTCCTCTTCCATGGCCCTCCTGGCACGGGTAAAACGCTTCTTGCTCGTGCTCTGGCATCGAGTGTCAGCTCACACGGTCAAAAAGTCACGTTCTACATGCGAAAAGGTGCAGACGCCCTCAGCAAGTGGGTGGGTGAAGCTGAGAAGCAGCTGCGCCTGTTGTTTGAAGAGGCACGTAAGAATCAGCCCAGTATCATCTTCTTCGATGAGATCGATGGTCTTGCACCTGTGCGCTCCAGCAAGCAGGAACAGATTCATGCATCCATTGTGGCGACTCTGCTTGCACTTATGGATGGCATGGACGGTAGAGGCCAGGTCATCGTCATTGGAGCAACGAATCGACCCGACTCCGTCGACCCTGCCCTTCGCCGTCCTGGAAGATTCGATCGCGAATTCTACTTTCCATTACCCGATGTTTCGGGACGACGCAAGATCATAGACATTCATACCAAGGGATGGGAGCCCCCACTCAAGCCAGAGTTCAAGGATCAGCTTGCCGAAGTGACTCGAGGATATGGAGGTGCTGATTTGCGTGCTCTCTGCACTGAAGCAGCATTGAACGCTGTGCAAGGCACATATCCTCAGATTTACTCCAGTGACCGCAAGCTTCTCATCGATCCCAGCACAATCAAAGTCTTGGCTAAAGACTTCATGATATCGGTCAACAAGATTGTGCCCTCTTCAGAGCGCTCAGCGGCGTCAGGCGCGGCGCAGCTGAAGAAAGATATCGAGCCACTCTTAAGGCGCCCGATGCAGCAGATCTCACAGCGTCTGGACGAGATTATTCCACGCAAACGCAAGGCGACCGCGCTCGAGGAGGCTATGTATGATGATCGCGAAGACGAGAATGGGTTCGAAAAGGAGGTCATGCAGCGCGAGTTTGAATCGTCTCGCGTGTTTAGACCTAGGCTTCTGATCAAAGGCAAGGCTGGCATGGGTCAACAGTACCTTGGCGCCGCCTTGCTTAGCAAGTTTGAAGGTCTACATGTGCAGAATTTCGATCTTGCGACTTTGATGAAGGATTCCACTAGGGTGAGTTGTGGATATCTAAGAGCCGATGAAGGTGCTAACTTGCTCTCAGTCTCCCGAAGCTGCAGTCGTTCAACTCTTCGAAGAAGTGAAACGCCACAAGCCCAGCGTCATTTATATACCCAACGTGAGCGTATGGTGGGATACCGTTGGCGAAGCAGTGAAGAAGACTTTTATCGGCCTTCTCCGTAGCTTGTCACCAACTGACCCCATCTTGCTCCTCGGAATACTAGAGCAAGCAACGCACGACGAGAAAACAGACCCAGAGTTGCTTCGCAGTTTGTTTGGCTATTCCAGGAAAGACCAGTACGAGCTTGACCGACCTGATGAGTCGGCACGACGCGAGTACTGGCACGCCGTCCTCGAGTTCATTCGCCGAGCACCGAATCAGCTCCCTGATCCCGATCAACGCAAGAAGCGCAAGCTTGATGTACTTCCCGAAGCACCAGTGCCAGTCGCAGCTACAGCTGCAGAACCGAGCAAAGCGGAGCTCAAAGCGCAAAAGCGGAAGGACCATCAGACGCTGAACATCCTCAAGCTTCACATCGGCCCGGTGATGGAACAGATCAAGTTGAAGTACAAGAAGTTCAGAAACCCTCCCATTGAGGAGACTCAGATTGCTTATCTTTTTGACGATTCCGATCCAAAAGTCTTGACGACAGATCTTACCGAAGAACAAAGACAGCAGCAAGCTCTGTTCCGGCCTTTCGAAGTTGCTAAGGATCACAAAGGAGTGCCCGGGCTGAGAGAAGTAGCGACGGACAAGTTCTATTACAATCTCGACATTGTCACGATTGAGAAGCGTCTATCCAATGGCTACTACAAGCGTCCCAAGGACTTTCTTGCCGATATCAAACGCTTGTCGAAAGATGCCAAGCAATTCGGGGAGAACGACAGATTGCTCAAGGCCAATGAAATGCTTGCTAATGTCGAAGTCGACATGGGCACCTTGGAACAACAGCAACCCGCACTGTGCGCCGAGTGCGAAGGCGTGTTTGAACGCGAGCAGGCACGCGAACGGGCGCGTCTCGCGAAGATTCAAGAAGCGCAACAAAAGGGCGACACCGTACCGACGCTCGGCGTTCCTGGAGGGCCCATTGGAGACCCGTCAAAGACGACTACAGAAGACTCCGGCCCGATCATGCTAGGTCAACAGTTTCCAGACCGTCGCTTGCTCGGCACGCCGAGTAGGGTGCCGGGTGTTAACCCGGACGCTGTCCCATTTGCTGGCACAAATGGTAGCGATCCATCGCCTCACGCGGACAATCAACGCCAAGGAGAAGACACGGAGATGCAAGACACGGAGCATGATGAACACAATGCGCAACATGGGTCACAGCAAATGCCGCTTTCGCAGCAGAGCATGCTCGGATCTCAGCCGCCCGTGTTCACGCCAGCAACTGGCCAATCTCAAGCTCATGGCGATCCACAGCCTGTTCTCCAGCAACAGCAAAGCAACCACACTTCTGGCGAAAAGTCAAGCGATCGCAGCAGTGGGCCCTTCTCACTTCCTACGAATGGCATCGATCGACCAGGGGATCATCCAAACTTTCATGTCTTTGGATACGACTCAGGATCTGGCAGCCAGAATTATCCCAACACACTGCCTCCTTCTACAGAGTCGCCGCCGATCAATACTGGGCATGCACGACCTGACCCGAACGTCGCTCCCACATCGACAGCTGCGCCGGTCCAACAGGCGCTCGGCCCACCGCCTCGCCCCAAAAACCGGGTGTCCTCTGTCTCTGCGCTTCTCAACAATGACGACGAGGAAGCAAACCCAGACATGACCGAGACGCAACATGCTGACGAACGACCGATCGTCACCGAGGAGAAATTCCAAATCGTTCTGCAGCGCGTGGTGGATAGCAGTAGTGGGCTTTCACTTGAGCAGATGGAACAAATTCGTGCTCGCGCCATGGATTTGATTTGGAGGGAGCGTGGCAATTGGAATCGCGATATGGTGCTTGTCATGGCGGCTGATGTGTTCAATGACACACTTGATGATATTGAGTCTTGTCAGGAAGTTTTGGATCCCAGTCAGAGGTTGAGGATTAGTCGGGGACTGGGATATGATCATTTGAGGAGTGCGAGTGGAAGTTATGCGGCGGGAAGTGCGAGTGGTGCTGGGGCAGGAACTGGAGCGGGGAGAAGTAGTATTGCTGGCTCGGCGGCGTAGACTTTGTCGCGCAGAACAGAGTGGTTTGTCAGTTGAGGAACGTTTGGCACAGCGCTTGAGGGGAAAGATAGAGAGAAGAGCTGTAAAAACAAGTTGTTCTATTAAGATCGTTGTGTGCGCATTGAAAATGGAGCTTTTCGCGCTCGCGATGCTGCTACATGTTCCCTCGTGATCCAAGTCTATTCCCAGCCCTCCTTCAGATTGATCTATAACATCGTCCAGAGAGTATCCTTCAACAACACTAAAACACAATCAATTAGTCCCTCGTTCACCAGCCATTTCAACCCTAGCAAAGCTGAACCGAGAATGAGATAAAGCTCTTACACTGCATGTAGGATCCGTGAAACACGACCCTCCAACTTTGCGTCCACTGGCACAATGGCAGGAACCTCTTTTGGCCATTTCTAATTTGTCTGGGTGGAAGGGACCGGGAGTTGCTGCTGCTATGGCGGTGAAGAGGAGGAGGATGAGCTTTGCTGGTTGTATTTTTGGACTGAGGAGGAGGTTAGATAGGGGTTTGAGGGGGAAAATATGGGGTTTGAGATCTGGGGAAGTGGAACGTACTGTACGAATTTCGGGGTTGAGGTGGATATGGGGGATCAAGGGTGAGGTTGTGAAGGGGTGAAGAGAGGGAGGCGAAATTCTGAACATACTTGGTGTCCTCTCATTATATCGTTCCGTGGTGAGTACACTACTTTCGTTGAGGTAGGTCTTACCATTGAGATAGCTCATTGCGTTCCTTGCTGGCCCGTGGTTGAGCCGAACAAGGAGGTCGTACACCTACTGGAGAGTGGAAAAATGGCGAAGCGGGTTCGAAGAGGAGAGATATTAAGAGCTCGGCAGGCCCCCCGCCTGGGTTTATGTTCGCGGTCTGATCTGGAAGGGTCAAAGTTTTGGACTCCGCCGTGATTTAGGGTCTGAAGGGAAGCCAGATGTTGCAAGATGACTCCCGCCAGTTGGAACTTGCCGTACCTGGGCTTGTGAGAGCCATAGTAACGTCGCCAGATAGACTAAGGAAGTCTAATTTCGATGTTCTCGTTGTTCGTTGCACTTCGTTGCACTTCGTTCGCGACCTTGTCAGCATAAGACTAGGTTTCTAATGGTGCCCGCGGAAAGCGAGGACTGTGATCCCGACAATTAGTCCGAGGAGCTGGGACGAATCAGTTTGGTCAAGTGCTTATGTGACGGCGTCAGACTTCCACGATGTCTTCGTCCACGAGCGTACTTCAGCTCTGTGTCGATGTCATGACTTCGGCTTTGGAAATGGCTTTGTTGGCATGAAAATGTCACAGCAAGAGCTGTATCGAGACTTCCCGTCTCTAAAAGGCCGCATGCCATTGCTTTGCTTACTTCTCGAGCTCACTAGACGAGATGAGTTAGTCAAGTCGAAAGCGCTGTTTTCAGATGTCGCCCGCAGGCTGTGCTCGCCCTTAGGCGTAAGTAATTCAAAGTGGTCGCATTGCATTCTTCATCGTGCCCGAGCAAATCCTCGTGTCGTACATGAAGTGGTTCGTGTTCAGGATGAGGAGCGTCTCTAGGACCGCGTTCGACAAATTGCAAGCCTGAAAGACAGTTGTGTCTCGAGGAATTCAACGACCAGCTAAAAATTGTAGTCGTCCAAGAGATTCAGGTCCTAGGTCTTACATCAACGCCAGCGAATACTTTTGCTTATCACGAAGTGATGACAGCGCATGTTACATCGATGTCACTGTCAGGATCCAAAGAGTTTATTAGTGATACATCGTGCAGGTGGAGGCGAATGTAGGTGAGGTGGCTGGATCGTGTATAGTTAAAAATAGAAAAGCCAAGTCTTCCTCCACATCCGTGGCACAGGTGGTGACTCCACTTGCAAACACTATTCCACTCTTGGCTGTATAGCTCGGGTAACGGCAAACATGTTTTGCGAGTTGCATAAAGACCGCAAAGCAGCGGTCCGAGCGATTAGTATTGATGACAAGCAGACTCGAGCTGAGTGAGCACTACAGCCGCATGTCTCAGAATATCCACGATCAAAAGAGTTGAGTTGAGACAAAAAAAAGTGTTAAATCGAAATAGGCTGTGAAACTGTCTCCACTACTTTTATATATATATATATATGCTGTTTATGCATTACTCTATTTGTAAATGAGGGTCGTTGCTCGGTTTGTCGTCAAGCTCGTTAAAGATCGTCAATGCATCGCTTTATGCATTTGTGCGCCGGAAATTCCAATCAATATTCTATCAAACTGTTGTCACATCGTCGACTCAAATTCTACTCCTTCTTGTAGGATCCGTAGTTCTGGTAGGTCTTGTAGTCGTACTTTCCGTAGCCTAGTCGAGGATTGTTAGTGAATGTTCCACAGTAAATTTTTGTAGAACGGATTGGTACTCACTAGCGTAGTGGGTTGGGTACTTCTCGTAGGTACCGTAAGAACCGTAGCCCTTGTCGGCAGGCTTGTCTGCAGGTGGCTGTGCAGCTGGGGTTTTGGAAGGTGCTGGGGCAGCAGTGGATGTTGGCTTTGGCTGCGCAGCTGGGCAGTTCTTCTGGAGGTTGGCGAAGTAATCAGCGGTGCTGACGCTGGTGGTCTTGCCAGGGCCCTCGTATGGCTGGACGCCGGAGGCGCCGGCGAACTGGGAGGCACAGAAGGACTGGTTGGCATCAGGACCGCCTTGGCAAGTCCTGTATGCACGGTAGGCCGTGCAGACTTTGTCGGATGGCTTTGTGCCGTCGTCGCCTGTGGTAGGCTGAGCAGCAGGGCAGTTCTTCTCGAGGTTGGCGAAGTAGACATCTGGGGCCACTGAAGTGGTCTTGTCAGAGCCCTCGTATGGCTGGACCTCGGCGGCTCCAGCGAACTGGGAAGCGCAGAAGGACTGGTTGGCGCTGGGCTGGCCCTGGCATGTTCTGTATGCGCGGTAGGCCGAGCAGACCTTTTGGGAGGGCTTTGTGCCATCATCGGCTGGGGCAGCGTATGTGGTAGGGGCAGCGAGAGCGCCAGAGGCCGAGAGGGCGAAAGCGAGAGCGGTGCTGTACTTCATGATGATAGATTGGTGATGTAGTTGTGTGTGAGAGTGATGATTGTGAAGCTGTTGTGATGCTTGTGGACTGATGAGTGTGACGATTCTGTTTGAAGCGTGGGAGAAGACGCCTTTTATGTGATCTTGATCACAGCCCTCAAGTAACCTCTCGTCTCTGAGGTCGACTCTACCATTGACCTCGCTCACTAGTCAGTGTCTTGGGACGTCATGCTATTCGTATCCCGCCATCCCATTCGTATCCGCAAACTGTAACTCTGAAGAACTCTGCAGAGCTAGATGCGGCATTTCGGCTCTGATGTTGCTCGCTTGCCGAAAACCAATGCGGGCACTGGCGGTCTATGATGCTAAAGCATTGCGATGATTGTATTAGTGCTCTGTCGTTGCCAAAAATATTGTTGGCTGTTCTAAACTTACCGTGCTGTGAGGTGATCACATTTGGTCGTGGCAAAGCTTAATCGGGAAACACGGACGCCACTGTAGATCTAGCCTCCGTACCTCGTGTAGAGCTCTTAGGATGCAACCTTGCGCTGTACTACTGCGTCATGCAGGTCGCGAAACGGAAAAGTCAGAACCGTACACTCGAAGCTCGACGCTGCTGCGATTGTTGACTTTGTCAATCAGACTCTCGACGCAACACGACCGCAAGAATGTCGTACACTCCACTCATGAAGAACGAAGAATGGCCTTCACAGGACGATTATAGCGATGATAGCCAACCACAGCTCAATGGACAAAGATCGCAATTACCCCGAAAAAATGGCTGGGCAGGTCTTCTCGGTATGGTCGTTGCAGTAATCGTCGCTTTTGCTGCCGGTGTTGCAAGCGCGATTGCTCTTAGCAGGCAAGGAGAAGGGCTTTTGTTCTCGCAAACCATGGCTCCTTCGCCCGTCTCTCGAGACCTGGATATCACCTTCCATGAGACGCAATTCGAAGGGCGATTCATGGACGAGAACATATACCGCCTGAAGGGAAATAACGAGACCGATGCAGCCTGGGAAGCTCTTGGAATTGATTGTAAGATCCAATTGCCTTGTGGAAAAGCATCGTTTGGCGACTGACCCCGCTCGTAGATCGAAGCATGCAGATACCGAAAGATGTTGGCCTGTCAACCGGGCTACGGCCCGGGCATGTCCAGATCAACGAAAAGTACGGCGGGGGATTTCCAGCCAATCTCGAAGGCCTGCACCACCTGCACTGCTTGAATCTCGTACGCCAGGCTCTGTACTACAACATCGATTACTACCGAGCTAAGGGTACGGGAGCCTTCGTAAATGACGAGATGGTCGTGCAGAAGCACGTCTGTGAGTAGCTTTCCTCTTGTACCTTGATTGTGCGACTGAAACTGACATCCGAGATAGCACATTGTCTGGACATTATCCGACAGCAATTGATGTGCCAGGTAGACGTCGGAGTGTTGGGACAAGTGTGGTGGCAACCGAAAGATACGCCTGTACCGGAACCATTCGTGGATTTCAACACAAAGCATGTTTGCAGAAACTTCGAAGCTGTACGGCAATGGGCAGAGGAGCGCCAGATGCCGATAGAGACGCCGGATGACTTTCTGGCACCGCCGGAGCCTGGGTCGGTGCTGGATCATATGCCATGATCAATAATGAAGACTGAGATAGGTGGAACTGAAGCGTTCGAGCGGCACCGCCCACGTTGTGGCGTCTCAATCTTTGCACTCATGGCTGAAAGGCCCATCCCTTGCGTTAGTCCGCATGCAATTCCGATTCGTATGATTTTTGAGTCCATCGCGGCAGCTCAGTGTCTTCGTGCGCTGGGCAATCTGGATGTCCACGTTGCCGATGGGAAAAATGCACGGTCTCGGAGCACACTCCACTTGGAACAGATCTTGCGGCGCCTTGACTTCAGCTTTATGTCAACACATCCGGCGGCACTGTTCTCACGAGTGATACTACAGTTCGCCTTCGTACGACATGCCGTCTTCACGTCGGCGACGTCGCCATTGCAAAAGCGCCACGCGGTCGACACTCTTCAACGAGATCGGGCTCAGATGTAAAGAGAGGTTTGGCAACGCGATTCCGCTCTTCGCTGAGCGCGGATTATGACTGCGCCTTTGATCGCATTTCCTCGCTCTTGAAGGACAAAGCGTCGACTTGGCTCGGGGTGTCCATCATGGGTTGTTGCTCGAGGTATCAATGCCAGCTGGATCTTGGCCATCACGGTCCTGTGACCGACTTCTCTTGGGAGTTCGTGTGATCGGTCCTGTCGCCGAAGCGCTTCATCCAGCTCAGTACTTCGAGGACCTCTGCAACTGAGGATCATCTCAGTTGCATTCGCAGCGTCGCTGTCCACCCGGATCCTCCACCGCCTCGAGTCCAACTCATCAAACTTGTCGTTTCATGCTGAGTCCTCAATCACCCATAATGCAAAGTCAGCATTGAGGACAAACCGGCAAACGTGCGGTGTCAGCATCTTGAAACAGGCAACAGCATACCAGCACAACGGCTGAATAGGCAAGAACGTTCTCGCCATGAAGTCCGAATTCTGGCTCTTTCTACTTTCTGGTCCGGGCCTGCCGCTGCAACGTGTTAGTCCGAGACATAGTCAATGGGATCCCATCGGCTTACAGTGCAAATGCTTAGTCGGTACTAATCCAGGAGGCTTCCGATGATATGGCGCGTGGTTCGACATGGATGGTGAACCTTATCCAGATGGCTTGGCGCGAGTCTGACACTGTATAGCAATCTTGTAGGAGGCACTAGGACGATTGCTGGGAGGTCGAATACGAGGAATGCTGGTCGAGGGCATTGGACTAGGAGACGCTGAGCGGCTGGGCGAGCTAAGGGGAAGTTTTTAGAGTTTGAGGTATAAGAGAAGCGTCGACTTTCTGGACTTGTTCGGATGTAATCTGTAGACCAGAAACGGATTCTTCGAAGACTAGTATACCACGGAACCGATACCCCATTATTTCGCCATCATGCGTGTCGCTGCTGCCCTCATCTCTTACGCCAGCTTGGCTCTGGCCGGCAACCTCTTTGCCCGTCAAGGAAGCGTACGTCTTGCATACCCCCAAAAATCCCCCCC
>JAASFF010000352.1:274062-365736 GCA_013365195.1 Cercospora citrullina
GACGCTTGCGAAAGCGTCTGCAGAGCTCCTTCGGTGTCTGGAACGCTGGACGGCAAGAGCATCACACCAAACGAGGCTGTTCAGGCCGAAGCCAGGAGGAGATACCAGGATTTCCACTGCGAGAACAAGAAATGCGTGTGCGCCGTAAGTCCCAATTATTAGACCACCAAAAAATTGCGCCCATTTTGCCTGGTTCGGGTGTCACTGACACGAAATGGCAATACAGATCACCAGTGACGATCAGGCTCAAGATTTCTGCAAGTACTGGATCGAGAACGCGAAGGAGGAGTTCAACGGAGCCAGATACTTGAATGGTGGACTTGACCAGGACAAGGGCAGCATCTACTGCGTGTACGTCACCGGCGGTTGATCTGAGAGAAAAGTCTGGCTTAGTCGATGTTCGTGATATACTTCAATATGTATATTGTTTTTGCAGGAAACTGGACACAGTATGTCCGCCAGCATTGACATCTTTCGCTCTCTGGTCGGCTTGCTTGATTGAGGTTCCTCGACAGCTTTCAAGAGAAAATGATCCGATGGCTGGCCAAACGACAGCGTGGCTGGTCGTGATTCGTGATGCATGTACCGATACTGCCATGGAGAAGTCGCCCTTCAAGGTCTTTCGATCTTGATGGGATCCTCACAGCCAGTCGACTAGCAAAATCAAACCGAGATCGAAAGCGTCCTTCCACGTCACTGGTCCATTGTCACGCCGCAGCCAGGCATCCCTCCTAGGTCTGTAAACACCATTGCTGTCTCTGCTGAGCTTCTCCTGCCGCGGAGGCACACTTGGCGGAAATGCCATATATCGAACGGGGACCAGTGCTCCGAGAACAAATTCGAACAGGCGCAATGCAAGGCCAGTGTGGAAGTATCTTGTGCTCGAGGATGCAGTGGACAAGGTCGCAGCCGCAATGATGATCCACGCTGCCAAAGCTACGAAGGCCGTCGTTCCGTAAACCATGTGCATGAGGATGCAAGGATCGAGCATTCGTCTCCAGATTGGCAATCGGTCTTTCTCCGACCTTTCGTTGAGAGGATCTTGGAAACTGCCGGTTACCACAAACTCTGCTTTCTTGACGTCGGTTCTGAACGATTGAATGACAGACTTGATCTGGTAGGGAATTATCCAGTGCTTGTACCTTTCCATATTCCACCAATTTCCCGTGCCGATCCTGGCGAACATCAGATGCTGCCATAATCTGTTGGTCAGGAAGGAGAGTAGGTAGGCAATCCGGAATTGTCTGCGATCGAAGGTGCTCGATAATGTCTTTCCCGCGGCGGGTAAGAGGAGGCTGCCGAAGAGCGGAATGATCGATAGCATGCAGAAGTAGTTCTTGAACGAATGCACAATCCAATGTATGCGCTGCTTCCATGCCATGTTGGTTGTGTTGAGGAAGGGTAAGAAATAGTTGAATTGCTTTGCGAGCAATAGCTCGCCTGTAGACTGAACGTGATGCTTTAGCAACGTTCTGTATAGATGTCTCATTGACTTACCCAACGCATCCGCTGTGCGATCAGCGTATGGAAAGACTCAGGAGCCAGCCCCGCTTGAACTTGATCAGGAATGAAGGCACTCGACCAGCCCTCCGCTAAGAGACGTGTTGAACAGATGAGATCTTCTCCCACGTTGCAAAGAGGCCAGCCCCCGATCGAATCCAAAGCACTGCGTCGAAGTATGTATCCAGAGCCGTTACATTGACTGCAATTCCTTCGACCTCTCAAAGGCTCGAGGATGTTTTGGAAACATCCGTGGTCTTGCCCGAGTATGTCGTCTTCCGGCATGTTGTACGAGAATTGTGGCGGGCTAACGAGAGCGAGGTCAGGAGCGACCACCAGATGAGGGACCGCGAATTGCAGCCAATCAGACTGTGGAATCTGATCAGCGTCGAGGCCAGCGATGAATTCAGAGCTGCCATATTTTGTCAGAGAAAGTTGTATGCCGTGATGCAGATTTCCAGATTTGTAGTAATGGGGTACTCCGGGTTCCTTGTGCCTGGCTTCGTACACGACAGGGAGATACCCTCTTTTCACATGCTCCATGTTGAAAGATTCCACTGCGGCTCTGAGAGACGATCTGTTTGCATCATCCAGGACGAATATGCGGAAGGAGTTCTTTGGGTAATTTTGGACAGCAGCACCTGCCACTGTGTCCATGATCACCTCTTCATCTTCACCGCAGACCCTGCGACTGTCAATGACTGCAAGATCTTGTAATGTCGTTGACTTACGTCAGGAATATGTGCACGGTTGGCGCTGGACCAGGGAGTAGCCTACGCATTGGCGGATCCTTTCGTCCATAAGGCGGTAAGAGTGTTAGAGTAAGCTCGAAGTACTGAATAAAATCGATCGGAGCTGGGATGAATTCACACGCCAGGAATAGCCAAAGAATCCAGTTGCTGAAAAACGACCCATCTTGAGGCTGAATGCATCCTTTGATGCGGCAATACATGTACCAGAGCAATGAAACACCCAAAGTGCAATGGATAAGTCTGCCGGTCGGTGTATCAATGGCCATTCGCTGCACTGCTCGTGGTATTTCTTCGATCTGGTACTCTAATGATTCTTGCTTCTCCTCCGGAAAGACTTTCTCGTTGTTGGCTGTATAAGCCTCTTCCGATCTGATGGCCAGGTTGGGTCGTCGTTTAAGCCCGCTGCAGGATGCCATGATCATGAGATGCAGCTAAGCGTAGCCGTGAGGCTGGAAAATATAGGAGCGAATGAGCAGAGACGATCAACAGTATGATTCACTGTGCTTGATCTTCAATCTGGTGTTTCCAGGTGCAACACATGGCTATTGTATGTGCTGAAGCTCCATCGAGCACCCTTGTCAGCCCTCGATGGAGCTAAGCCGTGCTTACTTTCGTCTCTCACACCCGTGAGACTCATGGTATGGGATGGAATCCTCGCGAAAGCTTGGAGACATGCTGGCCCAGACCCAAACAGTTCCTCGTCTCCCGCGGACAGGAAATTGGGAAGGATCTCGAAGGCAACAATTGGAGTCCTGGTCGAGTTCGGCCGTTGAATTTGATATGTCCGCTTTTATTTATTGCATCGTCCCACGCAATGGATGTAATGAATGCCATATCAACGCAGAATGACAACACCCGGATCGCACGGATACCGACCAGGGCCAGACCTGCTGCCGCAAAAACGTTGCCTGTTTGATTACCTCGAGAGTTGAAGTATTGCTCACCGCCGATAAAGATGGTCGCTCGGAGATACGCTGAGAGGCGGCTGTGTGGCTGTTCACATTAAGTGACGTTGCAGTACAGGCTGCAGCTTCCAAAGTCAATGGCTATTCGCAGCCTCATGTGCCACAATTGTCACGCTGCGATTGTTCAACTGGCCCGCATATCATCAAGATTGATGGTTCTGCATGGGGCCTTGCAATCTTGTAGTGGCTGAGCAGGGCTGGGCGAGCAGGTAAGCAGGCTCTTTTTAGGGCTTGCTGTTGCGTTCCTTGTCGTGATGCTCTGAAGCCCAATCACACCGCTTGAGCGTGATATTATCTTGCTCATATGCCTGGTGAGACAACAGCTTGTATTTGCCATCGGAGGGAAGTGCAGCTGAGTTTTGAAACTGTCAAGCTGCATGGCACGCTCAACAGTGGCCATTTCCGTCTACTTTTGCGAGAAACTTTGCGGCCAGAATGCGGACCGCATCAGTACTCTAGGGCAAGGGCTCGCGGTCGCGTCTGTATTATCAGTACGCCATTTGCAAACCCTTTTGAGTGGAAGATTCGACCTCTGACTGCGCTGCCATCGCGATTATGCGGCTGGAGAATGTCGTGAGCCCCGGCCATCTTCGGTCGCACGATCCACTTTTGTGTCCCGTCATCGGTTTCAAATAGTCATTCTTCACGTTTGGTCGTCTTTCGCCCAGCCATCGAAGAAAATCATGGGTACAGCCTTCCCCATCTCAATTCGGTTGAGACTGCGAAGGGCCAGCCCAGCGTATTTCGGAAGCTCCGGCTCTGCTTAGTATCGCATCACATCTGCCGTCTGGATCTGTTCATGGTCTTCTAATGATAGCGCTCGTTCAGTATGCTTCTTGGCCTGCGAGCTCGATCGGCCGCATGTGGTGTCCTTCGCTCGGGAGTCATGAAGTAGAACTACTCCGCCCGCACCAGTCGCTGATTTCTGCTTTTCCTTGTTAAGCTGTACGTCTGTACCAAGCGGCCATCACGTCCTCGTAGCGGCCATTGACCACTCGCGTGCGAGAGCCAGGATGCGACGAAGATTGGAGTTTGTACTAACATGTTGGTCTTCCGGAGCAGGAAGCTGAACAGCAAAATGGAAACTCGGACACTCCCACTGCCGTTCATCTCTCGTCGCGTTGATGATGATGCTTTCGCGCCACAGCACTTCGAAACTTCGTTTCCTATTCCTTTCAAAACAGATGGAAAGCGCCATGGAGAATACGCATATGCATTTGAACGTGTATCAAGGCTATATTGGGCCGAAGACAGCACTTTGAAGTTGAAACTTCCCATTTCCATTTTGCCGACTTAGAACTACTGTATCAGACGTGCTGCTCAGGCACAAAATCAGGCAGCAACACTACACCAACTGCAATTGCACTTCAGCATGCCATTCCCACGAATGTCGTTTCTTTGGCGACGGGTTCATATCCGCGTCAAAAGAGAAGTTTTCTACACCATCCTCAGAATCTTTGAAACGAAAAACCCTTTGGTATCTGATCACTGTAAGAGTCGCCGCGAAGGCCATTCCCCATATCTTGTCAACCAGCTAACAACTGCTGCATCTAAGCAATACTGTAGCATCTTCTATTTCTATGAAATCTTGTTTTCCGTCCCACTGAAGGCCGTTGCTGTTCGTCATTATGTACGTGCTGACCGCGTTTTCAGCACAACTCCATCCGTACCCAGCCTACATGCCCGAGAGCCCCACGTGTATCATCAACTCCGAACGCAACGAGTCACCGCATCATCTACCGGAACGTCTGAGCTCGACTGCCAGCAAGATTCCTGTGTCCATCTGATGCCGCAGCACTGTTGACAAGAGGCACATCGCCCAAGTTGCCACTGCCACTCACTTGATGGGGCAGCTCCGGAGCAGTTTCGACAGAAGCATGACGAGGCCCATTGGCATTCCCCTCGTCCGTTGTGGTTCTCCAGGCCGCAGGAGAAATCGTTCCCGTGCGTGAATCAAGTCGTTGTTGATTCGCACCAGTGGGAGAATTCCTAGCAGCTTCCTCTGGAATCCCCGCCATCGCGATTCCACGTTCCATTTCATCGGCCGCGGCGCCCTCGGCGCTATGCGAGGACCGTCCAAAGAAGCGGTTCCGATGCAGACTGCTTCTCGCTCTCAACGAGACATCTGTCGATCGTCTTGCCAGACCTCCAGGAACAAAGTTGTCGCGAGCACTGGTACGGGCTGACTCCGTGCTTCCACCACGCGCAGAAGTGGCGCGTTCCTGTGAGGCGCGAGCTTCGGAACGTTCTCGTTCGCGCTCACGCGAAGCTTGAATGATCTCCATGCGAGGTCGGTCACTGTTGCGGTCTTCGTAGACGTCACCGGACAAGTCGCCCATGGCTGCGTAGCTCTTCATGCCCAAGCTGAAATCGACGCGCTTGCTCATGTGAGAAAGAGATTCGCCGCGGGGTCTACCGGTACCACCAGTCTTCATGATCGAGCCACGCGAGCGAGGAGGAAATTGTGAACCACCAGTTGCGCCACCTTCTGGAGTGACAAATGGTGGATCTTGGTAGCCGCCCTCATTGTTCTCCGAGCCTGCTGGTGGGTTGCCATAAGGGTTATCTGGTGTACCGCCATGTCCAGCGCCAGTGGTTCCAACGTGTGGAATGTTCGACAAGTACATTGGGAAGCTCTCGCGCATTCCTGGGAAGCGCATGTATGGTCCTTCGATGCCCAATTCTTGCATGGTGACCATCATGGCGCATATAAATTTGTTTCGGCGAGCGAGACGCAACCCTTCATTCTGCCAGTTGGACTTGTAGAAAAAGACGACGTTCAAATTCATCGAGTGGACTTCCACGATGTCGCGCAGCTCTGTCAGGATGTTTCCTTGGTACTCGCGCTTCTCAGACTTGACGAATTCGAGGAGCTTGGTTCGCAGTCCATCGATCTGGTCAAGAGTGGTTCCGAACTTGATGGTAATGCTGACAGCCTCTGCAAGACCTCCGGAACGACGCTGATTCAGGATGAAAAGGGTGTTGAGGTAACTGTTCGGTGCCTGCACGATGTGTCCCTCCATTTTCTTGAACTCGGTGTACAGCAATGCGATTTCCTTGACGAAGTAGTCGTCTCCTCGAAGAAGAGCACCTGTGTTTCCGTAAATGCCAACACGGTCGCCGACATCGAAAGGATGCTTGACAAAAACGAAGATGACGGATTGCAAGAATTCCTGAGCAGTTGCGCTGAACAGCCACGAGAGGGCCAAGACTGCGCTGCCGGCCGATGTGAGCACTCCAGCAGCGGACGTCGAGATGAGAGAAATCAAGACCAGGATGACGATAACGCAGACGATGAACATGAAGACGTCGTCGAGCTTGCCCACGACACTGTCCAGGTCCTTGAGAGACGCGGTGATGCTCTTTCGCTCGCGACCAATTTCGACGCAAACAGCCTCGAGCTCTTCCATGCTGATGTCGCCATTCATGTCCTTGTCGAACATTGTGAAGGCAGCGGTAGCTTCGTCATCGTTCTCGAAAGCAGGTCGAAGGTCATCGGCAACAACGGTCTCAATGTCTTCACGAGCAAAGGTGCGGTAAAGACGACGAGCGAGCACTTGAGCGCCAGTTGTCGAGCTAAGCAGTGTCAGGACGACTTGGTGTGGATGCGTGCTCTTGGTGACAGTTTTGCCAGTGAAATCGCCTGCGACCTTGCCAGCCACGTCGCCAAACTTGCTCAAACCCTGTTTGGCAGCTTGCTTGGCTTCATTGAAGGCCTGACCAGGAGTTCGAGCGCCACTAGCGGGCTCAGTTCGTTCTTCAAATTCAGCGTCATCCATCTCAATCTTTTCCTTGGAGAACTTGTAGAGCTTTACCAGCGAGCCAATCTGGAATTTGTTGATTTCGATGCGATCAGCATACGTCCTCAGGTGGAAGCTGATGGCAATGAGCTGAATGATGATCTTTTCCACGAAGTTGAGAATGGCGCCCACCATGAAACTAACAAGAACCTTGTTCATGGTGTTCATCCACGATGCCGTATAGTCGTAGCCATGGTCTCGTTGGTGGTTCTTCATGGTCGGCAAGAAGGAGATTTCGATGGCCAGCCACCAGAAAAATAGTGTCGCCGGAAGTTCGAGCTGCTTGCCCATATCTCGCCACTTTTTGCTGTTGTTGGTAAACAAGCTGGATACCATGCCGATGGGCCAGGGTAGACACTTGGCCAGCATTCTGCCCGCCCAAAGAGTGAGCCAGACAATCTCGAGCCAGATCATGAACCACATCAGGTATACACCACCCACGGTGGCATCCTTGAACACCAGCGCGCCAAGCAGCAATGGTATCAGCAAAATCAGCGTCACTGGTAGCATGTATGTGAACCAGCGGATCAAAAAGTTGGACTGATGTACTTTCTTCAAAAACTTGCCGACTTTCGTGGTCGGGTGTTCCACCGGCTTGTAGACCTGGGTCTTCTCATGTACGGGATTCGTTGCCTCGTCAAACTCATCGACGTGTTCTACACGCGTTCGCGATTTGCTTCGATAAGTATCTCCTCCTTGGCTCTTGACTTTGGAAAGAGCATCCTCTTCTTGCCGCGAAATTTGACGTTCGATTTTGAGAAGCGTCAGATCATCGTCCAGTCTCGATGCCTGTTCTCTCGCTTGAGATGGCGAAGCAAGACTCCGAAGAGGATCTCCAGGTTCGTATTGAGTGTCCACAGTAAGATGGCTGCCACTTCGTTGTCTGGTGTGGACACCCAGATGCTCATCTCTGCGATCTAGGCTTTCTTTTTCGTTTTGATATTGATGCCCATTCGCCTCATTATCTCCAATCATGGTCCCATCATCGGAGCTATTGGCGCGACCTCCTCGGTGTGCAGCATTGTTGACGTTGTAAGAAGGTAAGGATTGTCGTTCAATACTATTTCGGCCAGGGTTGCTCATGTTGTATGATGGTTGTACATATGTCGGTTCGGGCCTCTCATCCACCGGAGTCGTCATGATGGCGGTATTCGTAATGGCAATCCAGCAAACGAGTGGCCTGGATCGCTAATGCTAGAGGAAGGAAGTTTGTGTTGGAAGGTGCAGTTGGATTCGACGACTTCCAGCACTTGGTCGTCAGTCGGTTTGTCGGGAAGTCGTTTGCCGTCGCCCTCGATTGTTGAGTGGGTCCTTCTGACGTCGCAGGCTCGATATGGATTAAGGTTTGTGCTGTCTGTGAAAATGTATGCACGCCAAGTTAGCTATTCTTGGGGCATATCTGTAGGGCTGCGCGGTGAGAAAGGTGTGTAGAAGCAAGCGAATGTCGAAAAGTAAATGGAAAGCTGGTCAATGAGGTGGATGATAAGAAAACGAGTGAAGAGAGTCGCGTTGGGGTGGAGGATTGGTACACGAAGGGAGAAAAGGGTACAGATGAACAGTTTGGCGGAGATCCCTGGACTTCACATGTCTGGACAGAGAAGGCCCAGCAAAAGTCAGGCACGCGAATCACAGCGCGGCCACTCAGCGCTGATTCTGTCGTGGTTGTGCTGCGGGCCCTCGTCACTGTCACAGGGCGATAAGCTGTCCCAGCGTTGTTGTCGATGGGGCTCGCCAAGCGGCCGAAGCTGGAGCGGCGCGGGTGAACATCGAATGGACGAATTGACGTCGGCGTGGGAGCTGTGGAATCCACTGATGGTGACGCGGTTTCGATGCTTCGCGTTCTCGAATCTCTGGCCGCGAGTCGATTCGTCGTGTCTGCTCCACTGCCATCTCCCTCTCGGCACTGCATCTGCTTCTGCTGTGCTGCGACAGGACTGTGCTTCCTTTGTGCTGCTGGACGGACCAAGCTGTGCAAGCATTGCGACAACGTGGACGCCATTCGCGCGCTTCCTCAGCCGCTGACGATCACCGCGCCGGGTCCGATCGTTCGCCTGCCCCAACCGCCGCACGAACCTTCTGTCTTGCAGCATCGCCGTCTCACAGTCGTGCCAGTTGCGCCGGTGGTTGAGAGCTGCTGCCAAACATCGTCGACATCCACATGAGTAGAGGTCGTCCAGAACACGAGTGGCAGGCATTGGAAGCGCGCTGCAGGAGATGGTCTGACGGCGATGAAACTGCTGGGAGGCTTCGGCAAGAGACTTGAAACAGACGGTCGCGGATAAACACAACTTGAAGCGAATGGGCGCAGATGGATTTTTGATGCTCGGAGACACCGCCGCGGGCCATCTATGGAGAAGTGCTGTCAAGGTAAGAACAATCGCAGTAGAAGAGTAGGTACGAACATCGAGCGACACGACCAGCAACAGCAACGCACTCAAGGCGGACCGTAGACGGCCGTTCTGCCTTCCCTCCACGCCACCAGCTGTGGACTGCCCAATGGTCTCTCCGTCGCGAAGTGATACTTCATCTCCCTCTGCACATCCTCGACGCCCCTCCTGAGGAACGCGTTCTTCCCTCGCGTGCCACAAAGCGTCGGACACTTGGGCTCATCATCCTCCTCGCCTGCAAAATACAGCAGTCTTCCTCCTTCGAACAAATCGTCGAGCAGGATACAATCCACGTCGGCCTGCCCGTTGCTGCCTCTCTCAGCAGTAAGGTCTTGAAGAATGCCCTTCCAATCCCCCTCCGTCACATGCATCTCTTGCAGAACCACCTGCCTCATCTTCTCCGACTGCCCCAAGAACTGCCTCAGATCCTCTGCTCTCACGAACATTCCTCTCAACCTGGCACCTTCTAACCGCTCCAGCTTGGCCTTCTCTAGGCAGCGCTGCAGTACCTTCTCATCGCACATGTCTGTTTGATGCAACCTGGAGCGCTGCAGCCGATACTGGTGCAAGTCCAGTCTCTCGACACTCCTCTCACACAATTGCAGTAACCTCGCCAGACCCTCAAAATTTTGCTCGTCCGCCGCTTCCGCCCGCAGCACTCCAATGTCACGAGGTGTTGCTTGCTCATGCGAGCGGAGGAAGGTGTTCATGGGATCTGCTCCATCTTCCATTCTCTCGCGATCCTCTTCCCTTTCATCGATATTGCGATGACTGATGCTGATCGAGAAGGCCTTGAGACTCTCAAAAGACGCTCCCAAGCCTTCCACAAGCTCCTCGTCACCGCCATCATGACCAGGCACCGCCCGCGAAACATCATCTCTCGCGACCGCACACCTGGGCACCTCACTAAAAACATCCAACTCCTCCAACGATAGCCGACTCTCTCCCAACGCATAGAGCGTCGTTTCCAACGTCCTCGCCGCCTCCTTCCAAATCAACTTCCAACTACCTCCCTGCTCAGGCGACAATCTCTTCTCCGCATCCTCTCGATAAAGCACGACATCCAAATTCACCTTCTTCAGCATCGCATTCTTTCCATTCCTCTTCAGATTCCCCAAAGCCTTAGCCAGCAACAATTCCACTCCACCGCACGCAAAAAGCTCATCCTGTTCCTTCTTTCTTCTCTTCAAAGTTTCCAAATCCTTCTCCGCAGCCTCCAATTCTTCTTTCGAGCATTTCACCTCACGAGCAGTAAACATCATGCCCATCCTCTCTACTACCCTTTTACTTTTTTGCTCTAGGATCCTCTCTAGCAGCAATGTATTATTCACGACTCCGACAAGAACCAAGTCCTCGAGAAGGCAACCCAGATTTCCTGAATCCTTTGTTGCAGCAATCAAGGCTTGGAGAGAAGATTCGGTGAGGTCGACATGCTTCGTTTTGAAGTAAGATTTGAAATGGTCTTGCGTAGACTTTGAGCTGAGAATTTGGTTTGTGAGACGGAGAGAACATATGTCTGGGAGTGGAAGGAACTTGAGGATCGATTCGATGATTTCGGCGGGGAGGCTGGGGAGAGATGGCCTGGGTCGTGGCACTATTTCTGGGATCATGGAGCTCATTTTTTTTTCCCTGATTTGAGAGTGCAGTAACAGTATCAGAGTATCAGCGAGAAAGGAAACAGGACAAGAATTGTGACTCGTACAGCATGAAAGAGGGCGACTTGATATATGCATGCTCGACCCGGGAAAAGGATCAATAAGGTTTATACACAAGCTTGTACCAAGTGTGTATCGATATGAGAGCCACAAGGCAACACTTGCTGCCCTAGAACCTGCTTTGCTTCCTGTACAACATATGGCACGAATTTCCTGTTCCACCTGTTTTATCACAGAAACTCCTTCAAAGCTTCCACAAAAGCCTCATGATTCTCCAAAAAGGGTAAATGTCCCGCATTCGGAATCTGTACAAACTTCGTGTTTGGAATCCCAAATTTCTGCATCGCCTCTGGGATTTTCCCGTCGTTTTCTCCTGCGATCAAAAGTCCAGGAACTTGAATTTCTTGTAATTTTGGTTTCAAATCGTAATTGCTCAATGCAAGAGAACTTAATCTAAACCCTTCGAAATTTGCATTCGCTGCCATAGGGAGGACTTTCTTTGCGTTTGCTGATTCGGCATTTGATGTGGTGAACCAGCGGGATACGGTGATTTTTGCTAATTCGGACATTCCTTTTTCGCGGGCTAATTCGACGCGTTCGGACCAGGCTTGGCTGTTGGCTGGAGATGATGCTACGTTACAGTCGCATGCGATGTATTTGGAGAGCATAGAGGGGTGGCGGATTGCGAAGTTTATGGATGTTACGCCGCCCATGCTGACGCCGAGGACGGCGTGGACTTTGGGGATATTGAGGCGTTGGAGGAGGTATTCGAGGTCGTCGGCTAGGATGTCGAAGGTTGTGTCGTTGCTTCGCTCGGCTTGTTGGTTGTAGCCTCGGGGGTTGTAGCGAAGGACACGGTAAGTTTTGCCGTCTTTGGAGGCGGCGCCTGTAATGAGGGATTTGGAGACGTCGTCCCAGATGTGGAGGTCTGTCATTATGGAGTTTACGCAGACGATTACGGGGTCGGAGGGGTTGCCTTCGAGTTGGAAGCGGAGTTCTGCGCCGTCGGTGGTTATGACTGATGATGGCGGTTCTTCTAGGGCATCGAATGTGAGGTGGTGGTTCCAGAGTCGTAGTTCTCTCCAATGAGTTTTTCCTACGACGCGGTTTCTCCAATCTGTGTTGTTTGCCTCCTTGAAAACGGGTCCTGTTAGATCCGGAACTTGTTCGAAATCGTGCAATGCGAGATGCTCTACTTGGCCCGAAGGCGGCATACCCCTAATGCCACCCACGACCAATTTGAAACGCCGCGTTCGGATCCATCCAGGAGCTTTCGAGATGATATCGATATGTTCCTCTTCATACCATCTGCAAACATCATCCCAGTCAGATTCGCTCACGACCAACGAGCCAGCCATCGTCGCCGGAGCAGGGCCTTTGGAAGAATTTCCGCGGACAGAAACCAGACTGTAGATCTTGCGATCCAGAGATTCGAATGTGCTCATCACAGCCTTTTCGCGTTTCGATCGCTCTTCTCTTAGCCGTGTGTAGATACGCTCATCGAGCCATTTCAAGTCCGAAACATCGTATACGGCTGACCACTGCGGATTCTGACCATCCGCAGCAGAATAGCGATCTCCGGTTTCAATGAAAGGCAATCGGAGGCGTAGAGGACCATGTTCTGTGTTATACCATTCGTGGAAAGCCTTTTCATCTGTGTCCTTTCCCGGTTGGATTGCGACTGCAAGATATCCTGGGCCTTCCATGACGGCTTTTGATGTCTTTCGTAGAGGGAGTAGATTGTGCGAGAGAACAGTTTTAACTTACTTGGTTCGCAGATCCCTCGTCTTCTTCAAGAAGCTGTGGACGGAGCTCTTCGGGACCTTGCATCGGCAGCAAGCTGCGGCTAAGAGTATTCCCAAGACTACTGTGGCCTCTTCCTCGGTCGGGACTCTGCCGATGTTTTCCATTATCTTGACCCCCAATTCTCTTGATTGCTCTTGTCGAGTCTCAGCATCAGTCAGAACGGCGAGGCGAGACGTTCACATCAAGAGAAGAGGAGGGAGGAAGAGATCGCGTCAGTTTCGTGACTCCGTCGCTTTGGCGAAACTCACGCAGGTGCCACTGGCATGGCTTGGGTGCCTGAGGCAAGAACACGACAAGAAACGGTCTCCAGAGGGGAAAGTGCAAATCAAGCTCTTGTTCAAACTACCACAAAGAGCAACATGACACGATAACAATTGACATGGCCCTGTGGAGGGTATCTGATAGCGGTCCAGTTCAAATCTTCCTTAGTCTTTGCAACCCCAAGCCACTAGAACCCCATCTCGAACCCAATCCTCTACATGCCAGTCTTTCGGTGCAGAAACCATAGCTCGTACCTCGTCGATATCTGTCTTACCAGAAGCACAAGTGAAGAGCACATCTTGTGCTAAATGCTTCAAAACACGCACTGCAATTGCTTCGTTGCTTTCTTCTTCTTCTTTGTCGGGTCGACATCCGAGTTGAACGGTATTGTCCTATAGCGAAGCAGAAAAAGTGGAATGTTAGTATGCTTTGGGATTCCATCTGCTTGTGTTTCTGCGGGGTAATATACTCCCAACGTCCTCTCATCAATTATAACGAATTCTTCCCAGTTGAATTCCGAACCTGTATCGTTTACCATTTGGCGCAGGAGGAGGTAGCATTGATGTGCGGATTTTCCTTTTGAATGGCGATGAAGGATTGGAAGCTTGTTTCACTTGTGGGGTTGAGAGCGAGGATAAATGGTGGACGACCTGGTCGATGAATACCATTGCGGAGGTTGAAGTTATATTCGGGTCGTCGCTGGAAGATTTGTTGAGGTGGAGGAAGTGGTTCATGAACTATTGCATTATGAGTATTGGTACTGCGTTCATGTCTTATATGGTGTACCCACGTCGACAGATAAGTCTGTGGCACAGCATACTGCGAAGGGGAATTGGTAGGATGGCGGGTCTTCTCCTTCGGTGGACATTGTTGTGATCAGTTCAGGTGACTGAGAGTCGTTTTGTGCTCAGTGCGATCGAAAGGTTGGGGCACAGGAAAGCTTGTTAATTTCGTCCAGGCAGAAGGAATCTCTTGATCTCAGCCTGCTTCTATCGAATCAGTGCCACAACGATTCAACACACGCATTGCCTAGGTCATTCGTAATGCGCCCGTGGGCTTGGTGCTATTGATAGAGCTACTGTCTCAGACCCCGAATCTTTTGCAGCGGAACTTTTGACCCTTGTCACGTTAATCCCATCAATGAATAACTGGCGCTGAATGACGACTAGACCGTGACCAAATCTATATGATCCATTACTTTTCCTATATGCGAATATGCAGTACAGGTGTCCTCAGGTCCAAAGAGCTCCCAAAATGAGACTCAAGATTGACACACCGGATGCTGCGCCAATAGATCTCCCTCGCAACCCAATGCAGATGAGATGAGCAGCCATATCATGTCGTCAGATCTCTCGAGCGTGCGAGTTTAGCACTGGAGGTTGAACTTGGTCTTGCGGTCAGCGGTCATGGCGCCCCATTTGGTCTCGTCCTTGGCAACGCCGTTGTCACCAATGGACTCTGGCTTCCATGGCCTGTGAAATTGTCAGTATGGCAGTGTGAATGAGAGTTTCAGACGCATTTGACTTACTCGTCGAAGGCCTCGAAGAAGAAAGCGTTGATACCCCAGTCCAGAGCACCGCAGAAAGCATGCTGGTAGAAAGCCTCTGCGTTCTTGGTACCGGCCTCGGCAGCCTCGTAGTCGCTGCCACCATCAGTAGGCCAGCCAGTCTCACCATTCCAGAACTCAATAGCATCGAGCGAACCTGACACTTCCTGAATGTGTCCCAGAGCCTGCTGGATGTCATCCAAATACACCTCCTTGGCCTTGTCGCCAGCAGCAGCACCTTGCCAGTACGAGAAACCGTTTGCCATGATAAGATCAACACCACCCTTGATCACAGCATCGCCAGTCCCATCTGCCCACTTGTTCCACGAGTCCGCTGTTCCAACCTTGACATCTCCACCCAATGCCTGCTTGACATCCAGAATCTTCTCCAACAGTTCCTCTCCAGTAAAGTTGCCTCTGTAAAGAGTCTCAGAACCCACAGTCACAGCATAGACCTGCTCCTTGAACTTCGTCGCATGATCAACCAAAGCTCCCTTATCCTTATTGAAGCTGTCCTCCACATCAGGCCAGACGCCCAAGACCACTTTGAAGCCTTTGGCTTTTGCTGCTGGCAGAATTTCTTGTGCGCAGTTGCAGTCGGAGGCGGAGTAGCCGCGGACGAGAGTCGAGCCGGAAGCGGCTTTGATTGCGTCGAAGTCTTGTTCGTAGTCGGCTTGGAATTTGCAGGTTCCGTCGGGGTTTTTGGTGCCGAGGGCGAAGCCGTGCATGCCTTTTTCGACGGCGAGGACGGTGGGCACTGCGGCCAGCGCGAGTGCGGCGAGGGTGGTCCTCATTGTGGTGGTTGTTGGTGTAGTGGTTCGTAGATTAAGGGAATGTGTGTTTTTTTGCGCTTCGGGCGCTCGCTGTCGCTTCTAGTGTCCGGTCGTTCGCTGTTCAAAAGAATGGATTTGCACAAACTGTGCTATGCGAAATGTCAAGGGAATGTGATGGACAGGACGAAGAAGTGAGTGGACGTTGGAGGTATGATGAGGTGTGCCGCGCGGTGTGGAACGCGCTTTCAACCCCCTTTCATGTGTGGCCCACTCATCAGCCACGTTCTCGAAGCCACATCCTGGCAATGCGAAATAGCGATTTACCTCATGACTCTGTTTCGTCTTCTCACCTCCATCTTCCACGGTATGACTTCAGTTCTGGGTCGGCACGTGTCTGGAGATCACAGCATAGCATGGTGGCATCTGCGGTACCACTGCTGCGACTGAGTAAGCTGACACCACGGCTATGAGTTGCACGACAGTCCCGAGCTGGCCATGGCACGAAACCATGGTCTGTGCTGGCGACGAAGCGTACATGTAGGGATGGACTTGGAATCATCTGAAGCGATAGCCTGCGCACAAATGAAGAGGCTTTAAGGAGACGGCGAGCATCCTGCATCTGCGCAATGCGCAAGAGCGACACACGCGTGCTCTGGCTTGGCTGGAGGTTGGGAGTTGGGCTGGACCTGCTATGGGTATCATACGTGCTTCTGCTCTCCACGGGAGCCAGCACTGCTATGTGCAGACTTGCTCATGCATTGCCTTTGTGAACATCGTCATTGAGACGTGCAGCAGCGTTTGGATCGGATTGCTGCGGGCTGCATGAGCCAAGCGTCTGCCTCAGTCGACTGACTTTGCACTCAACAGCAGCTCACCACCACAATATCGAAGACATGATGGACGACCTCTCGCCGACGGAAGAGCGCCTGCTCCAAACCATTAAGAAACTCAGAGCGCAGAACGATGAGCTCGTTACCGAGATTGACGCTCTGCACCTGCGTTGCGAGAGGCAGGAGGCCACGATCAAAGACCTTACTGACGCAGCTTCCGTTCAGCAATCCGCCCGAGACTCGTCGCACGACTCTTACGCTGTCGTTGCGAGACCTGATTTTATCGAGCCGCGCTCCGACCACGAGCCAGTGGTGCCAGCAACACCAGACGCGCCACCCTTCAAGGTGATGGCTGAAGTCCTCGTACGACATGACCACCGCCTGACCGATCTCGAAGAACGCCTCAAGACCCAAGAACTGGAGGCCGAGCAAGCAGAAGTACGCTTCGCTACCTCCAGCACTGCCCAAGACTTGCAGCGCCGCGTGCTGTCCCTTGAGGCTCGGCCAATTTCAGGAGCCAACGAAGGTTCGGGAAGCAGCAGCAGCGATCCAGGCAGGGAACAGAAGAGAAGAATGAGAGCAGTGGTACGTTCTGCACTGAACAGAGAGTATCCGTCTCCTGGGTCTAACAGCGTCTCAGGATCAACTTCGCGAGTTCCAAGACAAGTCCGAAAAGAGAGAAAAGCACTTCCGCGAGATCGATATGGCGGAGACGCGCGAGAGACTGTATCAGCTGTTCAAGATTCTTAGCCGCAACGAGCAAGATGGACAAGGCAAGGTCGCCGCCAATACGCCAAAAGGACATGACTGACAATTGATACAGTGCGTCGTGCTGGTCCATTCGAAGGCACCTACGACGACTTCCTAGTACTGCGTGATCGCGTGGTGCGCCGTCTTGCAGGCCTTGCCGCGTACGACGAGGAGTTCGAGAACGCCACGAAAGCTGTTTTTCGCTAAAGGCTGGCCGTGACTACGGCATTGAAGACTAGTACTCAGGTGCAGTTGTCAGGTTGGATTGACAGAGACATGTCCACGCATTGGCGGCAGTGCCCAAGCAAGCGCAAAAAGGCCAAATTGCCTTGTTCAGTAGGTACACACAGATAAGTGTTCAGACGTTTTGCTTGGCTTCTCATAATTTGCCTTCTGTCGTTCTTGTCTTCCTGCGCGTGAAAGTGAACGCGAGGCGGAGGGTGAACGGAAGGCAACGAGTGCATGGCTCCACAAGCAAACAAAGTCGCACAGCTCTTCTGCCTGTCTTCCTCAAGCACTTTCCAAAAACACAATCATCAACTCCACGGTGCACACAACACCAAACCTCCGCACACTCGCACACTGTCAACACCATCTCGCCCGCACCCGCGCGCACAACGCAGCACCCGCACAATGGTAAGCTTATCTCAAATCAACTCGAGTGCACCGACAAGTGTTGCTGACACGTCTCGTTAGGATTATTCGTGCCCGCCATCGCACCGCTTTGGTGCCTGGTGCGCATCGACTAGTTGTCCTCGCGTTGGCTTGCTGATGGAAGCAAGCGAGCCGGCGGAGAGGGCGCCAGAGCATGAAGAAGTCCAGACAGCAAGCAAGCAGCAGAAGGCAGCCAGAGACCTGTATCGTGAGGCTACCCAGACGGCCGCCAAACACTCCGCCGAACACGGCACTTTGCCAGAGCGCCTGCGTGCGTTGAATGAGCAGGCCAAGAAGATTACTGGGTCCCAAAGCAGTGCCTATCTCACCGGCATGCCACAGATCCAGCCGATCTCACAATGGCCGGGGCCTCGCGCGCGAACATGACGATTCGTACCGTGGCCGCGATCTCGAGCACGACAGACTAGTTGGATGGCAGCCGAATGCCTTTGCAGATTTCAAGTTCCCCCTTCTACAGCCGAACACTGTGCCTTACAACAAGAACCAAATGCTTCCAGATTGGCCTGGACCTTTCGTTCTCGAGCAGCCTTCCATGGGCAACTCCCGGGCTGACACCTTCACCGACTTCGCTCCGGGCAAGAATCCGCCAACGTCACGCGATCTGTCGCTGCCTTCAGGCAAGGATGGTTCCAACACCGGTGAAAATGATGGCTGGAGCTCTGAGATCTCCAGCAACAACTCTGAGGTCAACTTCACTCCTGAACACATACCTGAGCAAGCAGAGGTTCATGCCATTAGCACCCCGACTGAGGCTTCGAAAGTCCAAATTCAGCCCAATTCCGCTCACCACAATTTGAGCAACGTTCCGGGCAAGCCTGTCTATCAGTTCGTGCCATTTCGCAACGTTCCTCGGATCATCAATAAGGGGACCGGCGAAGACGCTCAGCGCTGGCTCGAAGCTTCGAACCTCCCAGGCTATTCAGGCTCCGCTCGCCCAGAATCTTACGCCACTCAGGACAAGCATCGTCGGGTACTCAGACCGGTGCGCAATGATGACAACACCAATAGTAGCGGCAGCCGCCTGGTGAGGCGCGATTCCATGACTTTTGCCACTGGGGATCTAAAGAATAAGATTGAGAAGGTGGCAAGATATGTTGCTCGCTCGGGACCAAAGTTTGAGGAAGTGGTGCGCAGCAAGAATCAAGGCACAGACATCGTCTCTTTCCTCGAACCAACTAACACATATCACACGTACTACAAGTGGCGCGTCGCGCAGTGCAAGGCTGGCAACACCTACGATTTCGAGAGCGAAGACACCGCTGCAGAGACTGATCCTTGGAGCGAGCACATCAATAGTGACGGACGCCAACACTGGTACAACAAGGTGTCACACGAGTTCGTATGGGATAAGCCTTTGGCCTTGGTCGCCCAATTCCAGCCACGAAAGGAAATTGGAGAGGGTATCGAGAAGCGAGAGCTCGACTTCTTGGGTGACTGCGTCAAGTTCCTCCCATTCACTGTTCGCTCCAAAGCCATTGCCGTCGTGGACAAGTTGCAGAACATTGCCTATGGAGCTTTGTCTGAAGAGCTCCCGGCCGAAAAGGAAGATGATGCTACCAAGAAATTGCAGAAGGTCAAGGCCGCTTTGAAGCTGATTGAGAGCAAGCACGCGGACACTGAATCAGCACTTCTCAAGCGCATCGAGGAGCTGGAGCACAAGCAGCGCTCTCCAATCCCAGAGGTCACTGCCGCTAAGCTGAACACGCTTTACGATAAGCTGGGCCACATCGTTGACCAGGGAGTGCAGCAATTCGAGTCTGGTCGGAAATTCGACAAAGATCAGGAGCTCACCGTTTCCAAGCTGCAGCAACGCATTGAAGAACTGGAGGGCAAGCAGTGTTTCCAAACTCATGAACGCACAGCTACTGAGTTGAAGAGACTCGACTCTCTGATCACAAATACGCGGTCATACTTTGCCTATAGTATGAAGGACGGAGAGGATAAGCAGCGCGCCCAAGCGTCTAAGCTTGCTGCTCTTCAAGGCCGCATCTGCGAAGAGGTCGGGGAAGTCGTCAATGCGCGTATGAAGGAGTTCCGTGTCGAGAGGACGCTCATCGACGATCGGCATAAGGAGATTGTGGCTGCACTTCTGAAGCGCATCGAAGACCTGGAGACGAAGCAGAGCTCTGACTTTCCCGAGCCGATGACATCTCGTCTGCAAGAGCTTTCCAATAAGCTGGAGCATATTGATGGGCGACTCACCAAGTTCGAATCGGTTCAAGAGGCCATTGATATCAAGAACAGCGACACCTTGACAGAGCTTCAGCAGTGTATCGAGGAGCATGACAAGAAGCTGACCTCTGACTTCGATGCGGTTCGATCTGATCAGCAAGAGCTCGTCGCCGGCCTTCGTTCGGCTCGGGAGCGACTTGACAGCTTCGAATCGGACCTGAAGCCCATCAAGAATGACTATGAGGCCGCCGTGGCGAAGCTTGAGGGCCGTATCGAAGCATTCGAGCAAAAGATCAGCTCTGAAGCTTTCTTGAACCAGAATGTCTTTCGCAATCAGATCGCGGCACTCGAAGCTGTCCACAAGAAACAAGTTAAGGCTACTGGAAAAGTCGATGGCCAGGCTGTGAAGGCACAGGACGAAGACTCCAAGGCTCGCGTAGACAAGGCTCGCGAGGCAGCTGAGAAGGCTCGTGAGAAGGCTGCAAGAACCCGATTCTTGTACGGTATGAACGATGACTCGCGCCATATGGCTGCTGGGGAAACCAAAACCCTTCCCAACAAAATCGCAGAGATGCCACGTCGCTCTGAGAAGGTGCAGGGAGCGGCTCAAGAAAAGAGAGGAGCTGACCTCTTCAGGGACTCTGCGGGTGGTGGCTGGTGAGGTGCAGCGATGGGGCTCGCTCAGCAAAGTCAGTTTTTACTATCTGCATAATGCTCCTCTTCCGTCCTCGCCGACTGCTCGCAGAGCTCTTCTGGGAGCGGCTCGAGGAAGACTTGCAGGCCTCAAGGCCGCCTGGCTAGCAGATTCCTCCTGCGAAATTGAAACTGCCGCATACCATTGCTGAATACAAGCACGCCACATTGGCAGCGTGATGACTCGAGCGAAACAAGGTGGACGCAATATGCAATGCCGTGATTCATCGCAGCGACGCAAGTTTCCATAGACTGCCGTTGAGTACGTGAGCCGAAAATTCAAAAGCTTTCTAAACGACCGTCTGTACATTCATGTCATCCGTGGTATCATGGTCACATCACATCTCATTCGCATCTCTTGTCCCATCCCTCCACCAAAAGATCTACTTCCACCCAATGCCCCTCTGCTGCTTCAACAACTTACTATTCATCGTCACAATGGCTCGAATCAAATCCCAATTCCCATCCTTCCCCACCCAATCACAAACCACAATCCCCACACCCCCATCACCTTGCACCTTCTCCCCCGCCCCATCAGCCCCCTTATCCCCAATATCATGCCTCTCCACCAAGAAACTCGTCACAGCAGGATTCAATTTCGCCGCAATCTTATCCGGCCAACACCCCACCTTCCAAAAATTACTCGCGCTCAAAAAGTTCACGTACAATGGCCCTGCCGGTACAGGATTCGTGCTATCCGTCGTAACACCCGGCACAGGACAAACGACTTCCGCCGCACGTTCGAAATGTTCGCAACACAAGCCGATTTTCTTCTCGATGTTTTCTGTCTCCAAAACTTCGCAGAAATCTTGTACACGGACGTCTCCGTATGTGCAGTCCGGGGTATTGTACGCCCAATTTTCGGCGTTTAAGCCCCAGCCTCGACCTTGCCATTCGGATTTCACGCGATCGGAGAGGGCGAAGCGGCGCATGATGATGATTTTCCCGCGGACGTCGCCGAGTTTGGGGACTTTGGGGTTGGTGTACCATTTATTTTGCGCTTCGGTGTTGGCGGAGCCGGTGTAGTGATCTCGGAGGATTTGGGAGAGTTGTTGATCGGTTGCTTCGCCGGCGCCTTCGCGTTTGAGGGAGAAGATTACGGTTTCCGAGGGGTTTTCTTTGAGGAATTCGCGGACGGTGTTGAGGAGGTCGCGGAATTTTTTGGGGCCGGTGAGGGAGATGGGGAAGACGCCGTGGACGAGGTTGAGTTCGTCGTTTTTGCTGTCGTCGACGTTTTGGGGTTGCACGCGGATGTCGAAGAAGCGGATGCCGTTGTCGAGTTGTTCGCGTGGGGAGACGGCTTGGCAGCGGACGGAGGGGAGGGCTTTGTAGTGGGTGGGGGAGTTGTGGGTTCCGGGGATGGAGAGGGCGGCGAGGGAGGTGTCGTCGTGGAATTCTTTCATCCAGGATTTGGGGTTGTAGTCTTCGATTATGGCGACGAAGGCGGATTGTTGGAGGTATAGGGCGCGGTAGTCGTGCTTGGGGTCGGGTGTGAGCGGGGTGAGTTTTTCGGTGAGGGTTGTTCTCGTGGGGACTTCAACACGCCATCTGCCGCCCATCTCGCCTTCGAGTGTCAGACGGACGATGTCGTTGGCATCACGCTCGGCGACTTTGACATCGGTCTTGGTGGTGCTGAAGGGCTCCAGACGAATGTCCACATCGTTATGGGCGAAGCTCTCGGCCTTTTCTGGCAGCTCGCCTCTTGTCGGCGGATGGCTTTGTCCAGCGCCGGTGACATTGCTCATCAACGACGTGAAGTTCTTCGTCAGAGCTTCCAGGCCCGCACTGGACTTGCGTCGGAAGTTGTCGACTGGTCTGGCATTTTCTACAGAGGCTCGTCGATCGACGGAAGCACGACGGGAGCCGGGGTGGTCATATCGCTCGACCAGCTTGATGGTGAGCGGCTGGGCGGTCAGGTTGCGGATGGTGATGGGACCTGACATGGCTGTGCGTGAGATGGAGCTCCAAAACAGCTTCTCTCGGGGAAGGGAAGTGGTGTATACATACTTTGACCTCTCGCCGCAAAGCCCTCGCTCGCCGTCAATGGCTGCTGCAGTTCGCAAAGTGGAGCAGGCGAGCTCTGGCGATGCCATCATTGGGCTTGGCAGCACACTTCTCGCAGCACGTTCGGCATCCAATGAACTCTATTCGCACCCTTTCTGCACCCCACCACCACCACCACCTTCCACTGATGGGTAGCGAGAACCGCAGAGAAGCAAGCTGCTCCTACAGGTGGAGTACAGCTTGCAGCCAGCTGAAGACCATATGGGCGCTTAGCTCGTCACAAGGCGTGTGTCCCAGGGCAGCTATTGCTATGAGGCATTTTCTACCATCTCCAACTGTCGGCGGGACTTGCTGTCGAGCTATGGCGGCACGACGAGCGGACATGCATCAGTGACATCTCGCCAAGCAAAACCACCGCTCTCTGGCTTAGCATCGACCACAAGACGAGGGACAAGCCTGTCTGTTGCGAGCTAAGTTTGTTTAATCTCGCGCTTTCGTAGTCGAGCTTGCGGGGACGAGCACAGCCTCAAGCTTGGCTGACAAGAACAAAATCGCTCATCGTGCACCGAGCAGGTGTGCCCTTGCTACCACCTCGCTCATTTCCGTGTGCAGTCATACGTTGGGGATGGACCGCGCAAAATCTCCAACTTCAAGTCTAGCCGCGCTCGTACAGCCAGCCTTGCTGGTCACAAGACCAAGCCAAGCCATGCGTTCTGATTGTGCAAGCGAACAATCCATTGCACCAGAACAATGGAAAACGTGCACAGGTGAACTTCTCAAAAATTCCCTTTGTTCAACTCACCACATCTGGACCGCAACTACAATACTAACACCCCAACTCCACAATCTCCACCGCCCAGCGCTCTAGACACATGCTCGGCGGCCGCGAACAGCAACACAATTCCTACCAGCAACCCATTGTTCTCACGACCAGCAATGCAGCCATATAAATCCCAGCTCTTCCTCCCACATTCTCAACCTCTCACTCACCACCAGCCACTCACTACGACAACTAGCTAGCCAGTCACCAACACCACCCACAAACCAACCCAACCAACCCACCAACCAAACAAGATGTTCGCCACCACCGAAATGTTCGCTGAGAAGAAGGGCAAGAACGGCCCATACTACACCGACTGCGTCCTTCAGGGCAAGAAGGGTCCTTACTACACCGACTGCGTCCTTCAGGGCAAGAAGGGCCCTTACTACACCAATTGTGTTCTGCAGGGCAAGAAGGGTCCTTACTACACCGACTGCACTTTGATGTAAGCGGTGATGGAGGAAGCGGCGCGCATCAAGCACCTTGGACAGTCAGCAAGCGGTACTTCGACTCATCATCATCATCGAGCAACATCGACGGACGGAGGGCATTTCCGTTTGTTGAAAGCGTTGCGAATCTCTGTGCTGCTACAACCAAAACGACAGCAGCGGGGTATTTCTACTTTTTTCAGATCTGAAGCATATACTTTTATCAATCGCAACGCAAAGGGTTTTTGTGTCAAGACAATTTCGATTTTTTCATTTTTCTCAAAATATCGGTATCCTTTTCGTCTGCGGCCTCGTCTTACCAGGGCTCCTTGGCGGCCTTCTTCGCTTTAGATTTCCCTTTTCCCTTCTTCATGACTTTTCCTGGAAACCGACTCATTTGTTGAATCTCTGCCCATCCTTCTGGCGCTTTTGTCCAGTCGTCCCTCGTCATAGAAGAGAGCGTCGATGAAGGTAAATCTGCCATTTCCAGCCTGCTCTGCGTTTCTTTCGCAACCCTTTCCTTCCACTGTTGATTTTATGCCTCGTGTTCACTGCAATACTTCCAAATCCTCCCTAAGAGCGCCACGTCTTGTGCGCAGTATTCTTGAGCGAGGAAGCTGAGTGGTCGCTCGTTACACTGCGCATATACCCGGTTTTCTTCTCGCACATAATCCACTCGCACTTTTGAAATCGTTCCATGCGTCTTCCATGTCTGGCTCCTCGTTGAGTACCACAGCGTTCATGATCTGTTCGTTCATGTAACATTCTGTCGTTTCGCCTCCGATGACGAGAGCTGCCATGCCCCAGTTGTTGATCCAGTGGAACTTTTCGACACCGTCTTTGGACAGCTTGACACATTGTGTTGCTGCGAAACTGAGAGCGAAGATTTTGGCTCGTTGGACGGGTTTCGGTGCGGGTTTGCGGAGTACATGAGTTGAACGTCGACGACTCCACGTGCATGGATGCCGTAGAGATGGATGAGAGTCTCGTTGTCGGTGCGGCAATCGAAGAGGAGTTTCTTGACGTCTGGAGCTTCGAGGAGGGAGGTGAGGGTTGTGGTTTTGCGAGACTTTGCCAGGTGTGTTGAAGGCTGAGCTCTTGAGTGTGAAAACGTCGACCAGGAAGCAGGTCTTCTTGGGGACGAGGTAGATCTGGATGATGGAGATATCGCCTTCTCGACCCAGGCTTACACTTTCCAGATCAATGGCGAGGGTCGGCTCGTTGGCTGAGGAGTGTGAGGATTCGGAGAGGCAAGAGGTGATCGTGTTGATCATATCAGCAACTCCTTCGACAGTATCGATCATGGTGATCTCTGTCTCTGGAAGAGGCTCGTTTGGTCAAGCGCTGTACGGGATAGCACCCTCAACATCGGCCTGCAGTGGCCTCTTCTGTTCCTTCAACGCAGTCAAAAGCGCCCCAAATTCTGCCGTTAGAGCATCGAAGCCGGCATCGGTGTAGAGAGTCGGGCGCATGACTCTGTACGAGGCCTCTGTTATCTTGGACAGGTTGACGATGACTCCTTCGACCTTGTTCTTCAAGGTCTGGACCTCGGCCTCCTCGCTATTGCCTCCTTTGATGGTCGCCGTGCAGAGTCCGACTCGACGTTCACCTGTCGCTGCGAGTGATGCACATGCGACAGCATTTTCTCCGAGAGCGGCCTCCGTTGGGAATGCCCAGGCTCCAGAAGAGGTGGCTTGCTCTTCGCACCAGGTCAGAGCGGTCTCTTGTTGTTGTCGGTGATCCAGCTCCTCTCTCAGTGCCTCTGTCGATAGTGTTGCTGCGATCTCGGCGTCGCTTCGAGTCTCCTTGTCGCGGCTCGAGTCCAGGAGAGGGAGAAAGTTCATGATGTTAGACATGTTGGAGTAAGAAAAGCTCAAAGGTAGAGTGAGAACGGCTTGAAGTAAGGGTGAGAGGTTGATCGAAGTCGTTCTAGTGTAGTGTGTTGAAGTATGAGTCGAGTATAGAGGTTCAAGATTCTTGGTGGCTTATATGCTTCTCGCACCGGTAGCTGCCTGGCGGAGGTGAATTCTCCAGAGGTGAATACAGTCCGGAAGAGGTGAATATAAGGTGAATGTGGCATTCTCCTGGTGTCTCCTGAAAATCAAGCGGATCTGTCGGCTTGTGAAAGGCGATCTTGTGAGCTCTGAGAGCTGCATTTAGCCGGGGAGTGCTGTAGTATTTATCGTCGGAAGAAGTTTCGGCGATTCAGGACAGGTTCCTGAGGCCGTCAGCCAGAGACACGGTAGAGACATCATGTCCTGAAAAGCATAACTGTAAACGGCTCGAGACATGGCTGAGAGGCGAGAGTATTGTGTCCGCTCTGGCAATTGTGGCCTCTCTTTCACATGGCCAGCGACGCCGGGCCCGTGTAAGGATGTGGCATCTGAGAAAAGCGCGCCACTTGCAAAAGCCTCCACTGGGCGCTCTCCAATCCTCACATGCAGCGCGACATCCGAAAGAGCACAGCTTGCGATTTAGGTGCCTGGTCCTATCCCAGTCAGCTAATAATCGAAGTTCTCTTCGTTTATCATTTGCAGCTTTCGTGAACCGCCAGATCCCAGATGCATGTGGTCATCATCAGGCAAAATCACAAGCGAATTTCGCGCCGCAAGGAGAAAAAGTGAGTATCCTAGAACCTAGCAGCCTCTCGAGCAAGAGTCCGTTCAAGAATATGAGAAATTTTGTTGGATGCACGTGAAGCAACGAAGTGACTCGGAGATGCAAACAACCCTTTGGTTCCTAGGCACAAATCAATCTATGCTTCCAAACGCTTACCACAATCAATGAGCATCAATGCTGTTCCACCGGCAGTTTCATATGCCCGGATAGAGGCGTTGACCTGAGGGCAGGGCTGTGGCATGCGAAGTCGGGCTGAATTTGAAGTCACGTTTTCCCGTTCTGTAATTCCAACGTCCTGCGTCAAGAAATCGAGGTCTTGACAGGTGACACTGGAAAATTGTCTGGGTGGTGGACAGGATGGAGAGGAAGGTCGGGGCTCCAGGTCTTGGCAACATGCCTCAGGCACGAAATCTCGTCGCGTCTTTCGACGCGTTCTCTCCACACTCGGCGTCAACAACACGCCCGCCATCCATATCGCCGCCCACCATCTGCTTTTTTGAAGCGTTCGAGCGATGCAGAACGACCGCCACGACTACACATAGATCAGCCGCGCCATGGCTCATGCGACCACTGGCTTTTTTGAGAAACAACATGGGAAGGTAGGCATACAACGACAGCTCGTGCTCTGCTTCTTATCGCTAGAGACTGACAACGCATTGAACAGCGACATGGCCACTGGAACCGCGGACATCATGATCGAACGCCGCTGCTCGATGCACCGGCCAACATCCCACCGAAAGCGGCCATCCCAGCAACATCAGAGGCGAAGACGAAATTGAAGGCCTTCTCCTTCGCTGCGTCGGTACCGAAAGAACAGAAGATGGAGGCTGCAAAGAGCGTGCAGGGAAGCGGCAATGAGTCGAGAAAAGGCAGCAGTATGCACAGTACGCCGCAGCTGGAACAGTCGAATTCATTCCCGTGCACACCAGGCGCTCGATTGCCATTGGAGGACTTGATCGGAGACTGTGACGAGGTGAAGAAGGATGAGGAAGTGCTGCGTTCTCCCGAGGAACAGATTGGCTGGATACCGAATAGCTCTTCGGAGCTGCTCACGCCAAATCGCAGGAAACGGAAACGAGCGAAGAGCTCTTCTCCGTCCTGCCCGGGTTCCTCATCGCAACCACATGGCGTTTCAACGCAGGCAGCACACCAGAACTCAGTCGGACGAACGCCTGCCGCTGACCCTGCAGCAGACCTGTGGCAGCGCTATGCGAGTGGGAGGCCCAGTGGCGACCAATTGAAGGCTCCCGAGACCACATTCATATTCCAGGCTTCACCGCGACCACTGGAGACACCGGTCAAAGGCGGAGGACTTCGCCGTTGGGCCAGTACCGGCAATGATTGGCCTAGCAGCAAGAATAAGCGGCAACGGACTGGTGCGAGTAAAACGAGTATCAACGTCTGGCAGGATCAGACGGCCGTTGAATCTGGTGGCAAAAGCAGGGTGGCCACAATGGTGCAGAAGTTGCAAGAATCTCTCGCCACGCAAAAGCTGGAGCAAGCGAGGAGAGAGGCGCCTCACTCTGCGACTGTCGATCTGCCTTCGAGCTCGAGCCCGTTACCTGACACCGGTGATTTTGCGCCCAAAGTGCAGGCTACTAGCCCGCTCCCTGCACGACGCTCAGCTCTACCAATACCTCGTCCGCCTATGCAAACCTTGCGCCCTACACTCTCTGGAGGAGTTCGGTTTGATGCGTCGAGGCAAGCAGGCGATCCGCTCAATCCCAGCGCAGCGCCCACGTATTCGCTTCAGAGCAAAGCCCCTTTGCCTGCTTACAAGCGTCCATCTATCGTCCGGCCGCCGAGTCAACCGAAAGTCCCTCAGATCGTTAAACCTGCGGCTCCACGGATCGTGGATGATGATGAATTCGGCGATGACGATTTCGATCTCACCGTCGATGACATTGATGAGCTGTGCTCGCAGAAACCACCAACTCGAAGAGTGTCTCCGAGAAAGAATACCCACAAAGCGCCAGAACCTGCACTGATCAATGCGCCTGGACGACCGGCTCAACCAGGGCCAACCACTATTACGATCGATGATGACGACGAATTTAGCGACGGCGGCATTGATGAGGACTCCTTTGTCCAGGCGGAATTCAGTGCTACACAGGCAATGCAGGTCAGTCACCGATTCAGAGGATGATGTGTTCGAGTGTATGTAGCTTATGTCAAAGTAGATATCACCACGAAGACGAAGTCCACGAAAAGGCCACCAGCGAAGCCCCCGAAAATCGCGCTGCTCGGCAAGTTGCACAAGCCAGGCGTATAATCATAGTCCGACTCTGCCACGCTACTTTGTGAAGCAAGTCGTGAATGGACAATACACTGACGACAGAGGTCGAAACTGCGAAGAACTTGTTCTCCTCACAAACGACGAACGCAGGCGCATTCCCACAGCCATCACGCTTCGCGGATCATGGAGTACAACGCCCGTGGCCCCGAAGGCTATCGTTCACGTAGCACGTATCAGGCGTCGGACTCGCTTGAACAAGCCCGCGAGTCCTCCAGGACAGATCATCATATCCGATGATGAGCAGAGTCCGCTCTTGATTGTGCATCCAGATCACATGCTTTCGGCAACGACTGTCGCCGACTCATTCGATTGCATCCGCAAAGCCGTCTTGCAAGATCGGATCAAGGCGACAAGTGAAGGAAGCAAGGCTATGGTATACGGCAAGATCTTGCACGAGATCTTTCAACAAGCCCTCTCGGCGAATGAATGGTCCGAAAGCTTCTTGTCCGAACTGGTCGACCGCACGATCCAAGCACACGTCGAGGGACTGTGGGAGCTCGGCATGCGGGATACCAATCTTGCGGCTGAGGAGGTCAAGGCGAAGATGGGCGAGATCACTGCCTGGGCAGGAATCTTTGTGCAGCCTGAGCCGAGCGCTGCGGCACAAGTCGACGACAAGCTGGGCGAAAAGGTACTCATGAGCATCAGCAAACTCATCGCCATTGAGGAGCATGTCTGGTCACCGCAGTATGGTCTGAAAGGAAATGTGGACGCCACAGTACAGACGACCATTGTGAGCAGACCTGGCGCTCCGGACCTTCAGAACCTGATTGTGCCTTTCGAAGTCAAGACGGGACGAACGACGCAGAGTGCCGCTCACCGCGCCCAAACGGCGCTTTACACCCTGCTCATGTCTGATCGATACGATGTGAGCGTCGAAGCTGGAATTCTCTATTATCTCGAAAGCTCCTCCATGTCCCGAATTGCACCACCGCTGAACGAGATCAAGCAAATGATACAGCAGCGGAACCGACTGGCAGCTTACATCTTTCGAGCCAGACACCCACATCATAATGAGGATGGAAGTGCCCCGCCCCCCTCGCAGATGGCCCCGGAATCTGGTCTGCCATCGATGCTTCGGAATCCTTACAAGTGCGGCAGATGCTATGCACAGCAGAGCTGCTTCAGCTATCATGCTCTGGTTGAGAACGGAAATGCCGAATCCGCTGGCATGGTCGACGACAACAAGAAGAATCACAGCTTGACATGGCAAGAAGCTATCGGTCACCTCGTGCTGCAAAGTAAAGACGTTGCCAGGGGTACTACTCTGAAAAAGTGGTTCTCGAAATGGGACAAGCTGTTGACTCTGGAAGAAAGCGACCAAGCACGATTCAGAAAGGAGCTCTGGACAATGTCATCCACAGAGCGCGAAGCTGCTGGGCGATGCTTTGGACATCTTCACATCATCAAGGACATCACCGCCTCCAGCACAGCCACCCAGGTTGATGGCGTCGAAGGTAGCGGAGGCAAGATCAATCGCTTCGCCTACGTCTTTGCTCGGGCGCAGTCCACTCCTGGTACTTCTTTCACAGAAGGCAGCCAGCTAACGTTAGGAGAACCGATTGTTGTATCCTCCGAGCAGGGCCAATGGGCGCTGGCCAATGGCTACGTTGTTGCGATCAGCCGAGCCGAGATCACTGTTGCAGTCGACCGTAAGCTAGGCGACGCTCGTCGACGACTGGAAGAGTTCGACGAGGAGAACAATCAGGCGTTTCAAGGCACCATGACTGTGGGTGGCGAGTCGACCGCTGTACAGAGCCTCGAACCTATTCTCTACCGCATCGACAAGGACGAGTTCAGCAATGGATTGGCGCTCGTGCGAAACAATCTCGTTGCCCTGATGGACAACACCCCGATCGTCAACAAACTCCGGGATCAGCTGGTCCTCGACGCTGAACCGACTTTCACGCCCACGCCAGCTCTGCATGGACAGTTCGAGCCGACTCAGTTGGGACAAATGAACGAGGACCAGCGATCTGCAGTCTCTCGAGTGCTTGCTGCAAACGACTATGCTCTGATACTTGGTATGCCTGGCACGGGAAAGACCACGACGATCGCCCATATCATACGAGCTCTGCTAGCAGAGCATAAGTCCATCTTGTTGACGTCTTTCACACACACTGCTGTCGACAACATCTTGCTCAAGATCAAAGACATCGCACCTCCGGATTCGATACTGCGATTGGGAGTGCCGGCCAAGATCAACCCGCAAGCACAAGAGTTCTGCCAGTTGGCTGCCACGCCTCGCAAGACAATTGACGAAGTCGAGTCTGCATATATGGGCACTCAAATCGTGGCGACCACCTGTATGGGCACGAATCATGCTCTCTTCCACCGACGATCTTTTGATGTGTGTATTGTCGACGAGGCTTCCCAGATCACCCTGCCGACTATTCTAGGGCCTCTCCTCCACGCGAGAAAATTTGTGCTGGTTGGCGATCATTACCAGCTCCCACCTCTTGTTCAAAACAAACTTGCTCTTGAGGGTGGTCTTGATGTCTCTCTCTTCCGCCAGCTCAGCGAGGCTCAGCCCAATGCTGTTGCGGCCCTTGGAAGACAGTACCGCATGTGCGAGGAGATCATGTCGCTTTCGAATGAGCTCATCTATCATGGCAAGCTGCGATGTGGCAACGAGGATGTTGCGAGGAGGACTCTGCAATTGCGAAGTCCTGATGGACTGCAAGTCTACCACGGACCACAATCTGCTTGCATCACCACAAGCAACACTTGCTGGTTGACGCGAGCCACTGCTCCCGAGAACAAAGTCGTCTTTGCCAATACGGACCCCCTAGGCAAGACTGCGCTCGAGACGCTCTCCGGTGGTGGTAAGATCACCAATCTGCTCGAAGCGACTCTCTCTGCACAGCTTGTTTTGTCATTCCTGGCACTTGGCGTCCCGTCTTCTGACATCGGCGTCATCACCCTCTACCGCTCACAATTGGCTCTTATGCGTCAGCTTTACCGTCGTGCTGGTATTCCCGCTACTATCGAAATCGATTCTGCGGATCGATACCAAGGTCGAGACAAGGAGATTGTAATTTTGAGTATGGTTCGATCGAATGAGCACGGGATCGTGGGTGACCTGTTGAAGGATTGGAGGAGAGTCAATGTTGCTCTGACGCGCGCGAGGAGTAAACTTGTTATTCTTGGAGGGAGGAAGACGTTGGAGAGGAATGAGTTGTTGGCGAAGATGTTGAACATTATGGATGAGAGAGGTTGGGGATTGGACTTGCCTGACGGGGCTGATGGGTTGCATGCGTTTGATTTTTCGACGCAGGTTGCGGCGACGTTGGTGTATGTTGATGAGGTGAGAGAGGAGGTTGGTGCGGGGTTGGTGAAGTCTCCGAGGAAGAGAGGGAGTCCGGTGAAGAGTCAGAGGAGCAGTCCTGTGAAGGATGAGAGGAGTCCGACGAAGAGGAGGTCTGCGTTGCAGGCTAGCTTGACGGCGGGGAATCGGCTTCCGAAGGTTGTGAAGGGGAGCAAAGTTGCTGGAAAAGCGAGCAAGGCTATCAGGGACGAGGTTGTGATGGAGATTTGGGAGGATTTGACTGGGGAAGAGTTTTGATTGTCGAGTCCGCGTCTTGGACATGTTCATGCTGGCTGAATAAATGAAACTCGCGGCCGAAGGGCTGAGGACGAATGGAGATGAAAAGAAGTGGTAGGATGTGTATGTCTGTCATGAATCAATGAGTGGATGAACGAACAAGTTGAGAGCAGTGTGTCATTCGCCTGTGCTTGGTACTGCGTCTGCTCTCTGCGTTTTAAGCCTTGCGATAAGAGCCAGGAAAGGAAACTGCTTCTGCTACGAGCTCTACGAAGCACGGGATTCTCTAATTTGATCAGGCAAGCAACTCTGAGGGCGAATGAGCATGTGGACAACTATGCCGCCCCTGATCGCAAAACATGGCTCTGTCAATGAGTATGATGGACACGTGAAGAAATAGGAGGAACTGCAAATGGTGTCGACTGCAGAAATATAGTAGGAGGTAAAACTGGATATGTCTGCCTTTGTGGCGCGCTCGAGTCTATATGTCTCGCCGAATTCATACATTCAAAAGCAAATAGCTGCTGCATATTCTCGATTTGGATGAAGCTCTCGTTTCGGATTGGCTTACGAGATCAAGCTGTCGGATGATGTACATTGTGTCGCAGTCTTATGCTCGTTTGGGATCAGGCTGTCCGGGGATTTGAGAGTAAGCATCGCAATAGCCAGAAAGCAAGATAAGTGGTAGAGAAGTCCGAACATGTGCTCGCCGTCCAAAAGACTTGCGAGCCCGGACTTTTTCAGAAGCAACATCTGGATCATGTTGATGTTCATACTTGCGTCGGCACACTTCGTCTTGACTTAGTGCTCCGTGCCTTCCTGGTGGATTGCGCACTCTGAGGAGAGGTTTCGATCGAATCTTTCCTACAAACGCCAGTAGAGAAGTCGCGATCGTATTTCTTTGAGAGCCATAATGTATGAGCCATCCAGGCATAGCTCTCAGCGTTTTCTGTTGTCAACGGGTCATCCCATTTGTTTGCTGGTTTGGCCATTTCGTATTTTGATAGCATCATACACGATCTTGCTCCTAAAGCGGTACCTACGCCTTTCATAAAATGCGTCTTCTCCGTCAACGGCTTGCCAGGGATTGGGATGATGAGGCCTTCATCGAACATGTCTATGTTGGCGACATGGAACAGTTCGTGGAAGAAGGTGAGAGCTGCGATTTCCATGGTGTTGAGACCTGCTCCTTCGGGAGGCGCAGTCGAAGGAAGTGTCAATTGATGCCCCGTGAAACTGTTTGGACACAGTATCACCCAATCCGGCTCAGACCAGGGCGCGGATTCGTCTTCATTTCCTCTCACCAAAGACGTGAGTGTTGTGCCAGCGAGGCCGCTTGCACAAGGCGACGGCTTTCCTGTCTTCGGAGCAAGCTTCCAGGGCGCATTTACTCCGGGAGCTGGTGGATATCCATTATGAGTGACTACAATGTAACCGATTTCCGTGCCGAAGGAGTACCAAAAGTACCAGTTGGTGTCTACACCGATCGTTAGCACTATACTGCCTTATTCTGGGAGTAACAAGCATGGTTTCTTACCGAATGGCCGTCCTTGCTTAACCTCCCATTCCTTCAACTTCCACTTCTCACCTTTAGGGTTCTTGGGATCTTTCGGAATTGGTTTGCCCTTTTTATCCTTGACATAATCGTCTGCGCGTTGCAACTCCAGCGACTGAGCACCGCACATGAGCTTGGGCTTGTTCGAGTCACTCGAACGTTCTTTGTTGATAACTTTGCGCATATCGTTGAAGTTCTCTATAGATGTTTTAGATCAGCAAGTCGACATGAGAGAGCACCGGAAAGAGTCAATTACGCTGCACATAGAGCTTTTTGTTCTCAGAGCTCAGAATAGGCTCCCTTGCTGCATCTGCCTCAGAGTAGTCGTAGCCATCTTGATCCGAAACTACCTTGAAGAGGATACCAAAATAGGCACTCAGCAGCCTTCGTGTTCGTATGTTCTTGGGCTTGTTGTACTCCTCAGGCTTCAAGCTCTTGACGGTGTGCTCCATCGTTTCGTGGATTTGTGTCCATATGGTTTTGAGCTTGTCGGCGACTGGAAGACAAGAGCTGTGGTACTTGGATGGATCCCGTAGGTCGACATGGAAGACATTCTTCAATGGCGGCTCCTTCGTGAAGGCGAGACTCGGAAGAAAGAGTGCCAACAGGAGCGTATACCAGAATTGCGTCTTCATGGTCCGACTTTGGAGGTGGTGTTGGAAAGCTCCAGCAATCTTCGAGGACGACTCGACTTTATTACAATTCGAAGAAAGGCCAAGTGCACAAAGTGTTGTGTGCGTATGAACGGCAAGTCACGCACAGTACTGACTGCCAGAGCCCCATGATGTTCAGGGCGTCACTGATCTGGTGTTCAGGTGCAACGGTCTCCTGGCCATGATTCAGAAGTTTCTCTTTTGGTGAGATTTTATCAGCAACGGGTAAGTCACTGGCTACAGTGTGACACCGTAGCCAACAGCATTTTCGGGCTGAAACTTGACATGATGTACGACGACATAGTGATTCTAACAACCGCTTCAACAAGCATTGCACTTATTCGGCGCTCATTAATTGTTTTTGTCAATGGCTGCCTAGCAAGCTGTGAAATACTTCAATCGAGTTTGTCAGTGATATGGAACTTTCAGGAAACTTAACGAGCGGCGATACACTCTAGGGTCCCTTGCTTGTCTAGTGTGGCGTGACAATCATAAACATCATTGTCCCTTGCACATGACCCGCAGTGTATCAAGGTGTACAGAAAACATGTTCCATCGGAAGATCGTTCAAACCGTCTACATGCTGTCGGTGTTCGATCTAACGAGTCTATCCTCATGAATCCTCCTATGATTTCCACTCATGTTCTGCTGTGAGCTTTGGGGCTCTGCCGCATTGTATCACAGCTTTGTCTTTTCTCAGACGATAGTTTAAGCCGCTCACGGTGAAGACTCATACGCTTTGATTGCTGCTTCGAGAGCTTTGGAAACGTCCTCCGAGTAGGCCGATAGGTCGCCGGCTCTGCTCGGAATCAGATCAATGAAGGAGAACGACAGCGTCTGTTCGAAGTAGACAAGAAGAGTTTGTTAGCGTTGTACTTCATGATCTTACTTTGATGTGTGTGGCGTTCACTCACATCAACCACGTTCTCATGCTGTCGCAGGACTGCAGCCGTGGGCTGCCCGATTACGGGAATGGAGGTAAAGAGGCCGGCTTTGCCGGTGAGGACTCGGAGGAGATGTGCGGACACTCGAGAAAACTACATTGGCGAGTGATGATAGGTCAGCAAGTGGACGGATAATGGGACAAGGTGTGACTTTTCTTCGAGAGCTGTTTCTTACCTCTTCCCACGCTTCTGAGATGCTGTCTGAATCATCGCCAGCCTTAATTGACTTGGTGCCCTGAAGTTGTGATATCACAACTGTGGCCTCGTTGATGATTTCGGTGAAACCTCTGATAATAATCTTCCGACGAGCCCAGATTAGTCGCTCGCTCGGACGCTCTGAATACGAGGAATGCCTTACAGGATAAGGGCCCTGCCCAACTATCAAAAGTGGACCATTGTTGAGACTGATCGTGTTTGCGGGAGCTCCAAGTTGCTGAGTCTTCGCAGTAAGGCTGTGAATGGACGTGACGATAGCTCCTGGAGAGAGCTCTGAAGCGTCGACGCCACCATGGCTGGTTGAGAAGCTGCTTAGCGGTCTCTGTTGCTGCTCAATCCCGCAGCCTAGCCACCCGCAGTCGGACACTCGCTGTAGTGGAACAGCAGCAGATGAAATTGATAGAGCTGCCACGATGGCGAGCTTGAAGGAGTTCAAAGAAACCATGATTCCGATGCTTGCAATTGTGAGTTGTAGCTCGAGGGAGCAAACGAAGGAAGCAAACTGCTGTAGCTTTATATTAAGTAGAGGAGCACATCCACTAGGCTTTTGAATCTTGCAGAGTATGTCATGATTGTGCTCACGAACCAACATCACTTGAGTGGTGATGCTAGCATCGCTGTTGAAAGCTTCCATGGCTGCAGTCTGCAAGCCACATACTGCAGCTCTTTCTGTTCTTGAAGGAGGTTGTTCCGTGGAGCAATGATCCGACTTTGTAAGAACCCGATCACAGACTTGGTGTCCAGTCGGTATACGGCGTTAGATGTTGTAGGGAAACCGGTACAGGAAGCCTCTAGTTCCTCCGGGGATGGACAGGTTGTGTAACAATGAGGACATCCGTGGCTTTGACTTACGAAGAACAGCCTTTAGTATTTCACATATGTTGCCGGAGGCTGGGACATCGCTTAACAAGGGTTCACGTTGCTGCAAAAGCTAGGCCTAATGCTAGAAATGCTTCAGCGCCGTATATACTCGAAAGCTCAATAGCATACAAGCAAGCCATGGAGACCAACGTGGATTTCTCTTCCATCCTATTGGCTGGCCCACTGCGGAAAGAGCCATTCTACGTGCCGACACCTCCTGAAGCAGTTGCGCGTACCTGGAAGAGAGCGATGATGATGCTGTTTCTGGTGAGTTGCGTCTGAAGCAATAGCTTCTAATCATTCTCGACACTCATGGAAATAGATCACCATCCCCCTTGAAATGAGTAAATCAATTAGCTGCTTGGAATCCGCTTCGGAGCCCTAACTAGCATTAGAAAATGTCCTTATTGCTTGGCCGAAGCTCTGCGGTAGAGGACTCGGGAACGAGTGCAGCAGAACCGGTGGTGTAAGGGCAACAAGCGTAAGCGGCCGTTGTTTCTGGCGTGCGTGCCCGGCTTCCTTCATGCGAGCCAGGCGGTACACATGGTCGACCTGGTTTCGGGAGCAATTGGAGTACTCGAATGATGCCATGCATGCATGCACAGAGATGGCCTACTGTGGTAGTGGCGCTCTACAAATCGCGGGGAGGAGTTCGAGTGAGACGAGGGTGTGGATTGCATTGATTTGAAATAGAAGTGTTGACTACTAACGTGTTTGATAACCTAGTGGACCAGATAGGTTAGTGGACCAGCGTCATCTCGTATCCACTACCACCATCAAAACGCGTCTATTCCACTACAATCCATCACTATGGCGCCTCCAAATGAAGAGGTTATTCAGCAGGCTGTCCGTGCCTTTCAGTTAGGTCGTTTTGATAGCATCAGGGCTGCTGCAGAGGCATATGGAGTCGCTCATCAGACTATTAGCCGAAGGCTCAAAGGAACGCGTCCACAGGCTGGCACTCCATCAAATCACAGAGCCTTAACTCTGATTAAAGAGGAGGTAGTTCTTCGGAGGATTCTTGATCTGGATTCACGTGGTTACTCGCCAACTCAGGGTACAATCAGAGACTAGGCCTCTACAATAAGCAAGGCACGGACTGGACAAGAGGTTGGCCAAAGATGGGCTTATAACTTTGTTAAGCGTCATCCAGAGTTGGAAACACGATTGTCACGGAGGTTGTCAAACCAAAGAGCTAGGAATGAGGATCCAGAGGTTATTGCAGAGTGGTTCAGGCTTGTTCACAACATAATTGTTACCCATGGAATTACCCAGCACGACATTTACAACTTTAATAAGAGTGGATTCAGGCTTAGACACTGTCAGAATACTATAGTTGTTACTGCAACAGAGCGTAGGCAACGACCTAAGGCTTTGGTTTCTGATTCAACGCAGTAGCATACAGTTATTGCCTGTATTAATGCAGAAGGCTGGTTAGTGCCTCCATATGTTATCTTCTCTGGCAAGGAAATAAACAGAGCCTGGTTCAAACACCTACCACCAAACTGGAAGCTTGGAGTTAGTCCTAAAGGCTGGACATCCTTTGGCTATGCAGTCTAGTGGATCAAGCACTTTGACGACTACACCAAGCATAGGACTGTTGGTCAGAAGAGGCTCTTAGTCCTGGATGGCCATGACAGCTATTTAACTCCAGAGTTTGAGGAATTCTGCATTGATTAAGGCATTATTACCCTCTGCATGCCAGCTCATTCAAGCTACTTACTCCAGCCCTTAGATGTTGGCTGTTTTAGTCCATTGAAGAAGGCATATTCAGCCAGAATCAGAAGGCTTGGCATGGTTGGATATCACTACCTAATCAAGGAAGACTTCCTACCACAACTCAAGCCTGCCTATGAGGCTGCATTCACTCCAAACACTATCAGAGGTGCCTTCAGAGGTTCAGGCTTAGTTCCACTGGATCCATAGGCTGTGTTGTCCAAGTTGACACTCCGTTACAAAACACCAACTCCACCTCTACCTTGTTCATCAGATACTCAAAATACCCCTCAGAATCCAAGGCAGATTGAGAGGCAAACTAGCAAGATTAAGGCTAGGGTTGCTAGTCATCAAAACAGCTCACCAACCTCAATCCTTAACGCAGTGGACAAGCTATCAAAAGGGTTCAAAAGGACACGAGCCTCAATAACATTACTGGAGGAACAATGTGATAACTTGACGACTGTAATCAAGGAATTACAGTCTCATAGGGCACCAAGGAAGAAGATCAAGCTTACTCTTGGAATTAACACTGATGAATTGGCTGCTAGAGACATAGCTCAGGTACAGGCTCGTCAAGTAATGGAATTGGTTGATCATATTGAGAAACAGCCAAGAGCTAAACCAACATGCAGCAAGTGTGGAATCCAGGGCCATAACTCAAGGGGTTGTCCATCAGATAGAGTAACTTCTGAGCATTCAATTGATCCAACTTTGAGGTAGTTCTGATTCCTATAGCATGAGAAATCGATAATCAAACTCATCCACCTTGATGACGCTGGTCCACTAACCTATCTGGTCCACTAGGTTATCAAACACGTTAACTTGAACACTCCGGAGGTACGCAATGACGGGTCGTATTATCTTTGATCCGAACCGCATCAAATGCTGGTTATGAGCACTGTCAATATTGTTCAATGTTGTCGGGGCAACGATTGGCCGGGGGGCAGGATGGTTCGGACAAAGAATTTGAGCTTTTCTTCTCGTCCAAGCAGCCCTCTGATACCATCAGTGCTTCTCAACTCTTCACCGTGGCTTAGCTGCTGACTGCGACTACCTACGTCGAAAACTGATTGGACAAGCTCTGCTCAAGGCTTGTGACTCCGTCACGGCCATTCTTTTTCAGCAGCTCGACCGCCCTCGAAGTGTCCGCAACTACACGATTCTCGTGATCGCCTGGAAGTGGTTCTGCGTAGTCCGTCTTGGATGGGTCTATTCTCTTCAGCGTCTCGAGGGCTCTCGGATACGTGAAAGGCTCGCCGAGTGTCAATATCCGCTCTCCCTTTACGCTATCATCGAGCAGCGCAGCAACGTGGACGATCGCAGTGTCCTCGACATCAACATGCCAAGTGGCTTCAGGCAGATTGCGAATCAACTGTGTTGCGTTCTCATCACCGCTGTGGATGCCTTGGACAAATCCCGCCATCGACGCGTTCGCGCCACCGAGAATCGGTCCTAGCACCATTCCCGGCAGGACAGTGTTGAAAGTGAAAGAAGGCTTCTTCTCCTGTATGTATTTCCATGCCCACTGTTCGCTTTCAGCTTTGCTTGCAGCGTAGACCTTAATCATGCGGGATTGATCATACGGCGGCGGCGCCCATGCTGCTTTGACAGCTTCGACATTCCACTCACTCGCGGTGATGTGCCCGACAACGCCAGGCGCAAAGCTGGGCAATGTCACCACAGAAGAAGTATAGACAACCCTTTTGACTGTGTCCGTGGCTGCTGCCGCTTCCAACGCGTGCTTGACCCCAGTGATAGTAGCCGGTATCACTTTGTTCGGGTCTGGCGACATCGAAAGATCGGATGCCACATGGATGACTCCAGCAACACCTGTACACACACGCTCAGCAATGGACTATACTTGAGCTCGAAGCGACTCGCCTTGCACAGCTTGCAAGAAGGCACCCTCGGCCTGCATGTCTTCAATCACGACTCCTTCCACAATCGCATCTGGATTTCTGGCTCGAAGGGTCTTAAAAATAGCTTCCAGCTTCGCCGCGGATCTGGCTGTGCCTCGAACGCGATAGCCTCGCTTGAGAAGCTGACGCGAAATGTCAATAAAAACAATTGGAACGCGTCCTTGTTAAGGAGTCGCGTACCTGATCAGCCACATGGGACCCGACATAGCCGTTTATACCGGTCACCAGTACCAGTGACCCTGCTGGAATCACGCTGTCGTTGTTGCCTGTCATTGTGGACCGGGAAAGCTCGTTGACTTGATAGTCCTGGCAGTGGCTGCTGTGAGATCTTCTTATACCGTGGCAACCGAGGACGGTAGGATGTCGTTCTTTGAATTGGTCATCCAACTTCTTACGTCCCTCGCTCCACCGGATAACCTACATCCTAGCTCGAGTCGCAGTCAGAACGACTGTCGTGCTGAATTTCGTTAAATGCTCCGTGAGGTTACAGGGGAAACACCGGAACCAGCGGAACGAGCTAGTTCCTGGCAATGAGCTGCGCCAGCGTACTGTCAGAATCGCAATTCGCGTTTCATCTGATCCCTCTTTGCGTTATAAGGCTACGATAGGCGCTGCTGTGACAGACAATACTAACAGTTCAACCGCATGAGATTATCGGTCATCTTTCATTAAGACAGGCAGTATGCCTCCATAGCGTTGCAGAGCGGATACCAGGATGACGAAGTTCCGTAGCCGTCGGTGCAGTAGCGGACGCTTAGATCGTTATAGACGGAACCGGCAGAATAGAGACGTCGCTGCTCCGGGTTTTACTAAGCTTCGCTGCGAACACAAGCCCGAATGCCCCGAGGTTTCTATATGTTCGAGTTAGGTAACTATTAAATGCTCGGTACCGAGCGTTTGCCATGTACCACGATGCTTAGAAGTGTGCAGCCTAGGTAGCATAGGCAAGCACAGCCTTGTCAGGTTGCACATGGAGTCATTGCAGGGTTCTTTAGTTTACTGTAATGCGGCCGCGTGCTAATCGTGGCTGCATCTGACTAGTCATTGATTAGCAGAAGCGGAGCAAGCTTTAGTGGCGGTGATTGAGCTTTTGTGGCCTCAGAGGCTGCTGAGCCCGCTCCAGCGACTTCATGAGCTTCGATTACGGCCGTTGAATATCTCGGTTGCCTTCTCTTTGCCCAATTCATTACAAGCGTCAGGTCATGTAGTTGTGGCCAAGGCTGGCTCGATGTTTATGGATGCAGCTCTCACCCGCCGTGCCCCAGTGAACTACCAAAGCCTGCGTTAGCGATTTAGAACCTCGAGAAGTGTTGTTCTCGTGGCGACAAAGATGAACTTTCCGACTCGGTCACGCAGCTGGTGTGAATACCGCATACGATCTGCAGAACCCAGGCGAGGCTCACACGATAGACAACGAGACTGCAATGCACTGTGTGTTTAGAATACCCCAAATGCATTCAAAGCACGAGACGGAACTGACTATACGTTTCGACCGTGGATGCTGAATTTCAGAGGCGATCTTTTCCCTAAAGGTGAAGTCTAGCGATGACGGAGAATTTGCGTCAGCATCAACAGTGTATCCAATGCTTGAACGGCCTCTATTACTGTAGCGGGGCATAAGCTCAGAGCATTTGTTCATCGATTTTGACATCGAAGATGCACTATTTAGCGAGGTGAGTCTCTTCGCCCAAACGTTGTTGACATAATCGGTCAACAGTCTTCCCTCTTTCTGCCATCGCTACTCTTGGTATTCGTCTGCATACTGTCTCTTCCACAATGCCGCAAGAGAGTTCCGACGAAGTGGAAGGTCTGTACAATGAGCTTGGCACAGGCTACGAAGACGCCTTCGGTCAGAACCCTGCACAAATTCGATTCGTACGATCGGCCGTCGAGCAGCTTTCTGCTGCAAGCTTTGTACTTGATATTGGATGCGGTACAGGGAAGCCGACTGGAAGTGAGGTCGTGAAAGCGGGTCACAAGTTTCTCGGGGTTGATTCTTCGACTACCATGATCGATGCTGCGAAACAAAACGTCCCAGGCGCCTCTTTCGAAGTCATCGACATGCTGGACTATAATGGCCCACCTAGTCGGGTCGATGCAGTCTTCGCGATCTTCGCCACTTTCACACTTAGCCATGCGGAGACGATGAAACTGGTCAAGAATATTGGAGCCTGGCTGAAACCTGGCGGATTCCTTTTCGTTGGCAGTATGAGTGCTGAAGCGCTGGATACGGCCGAATGGGCGTCTCGAGATACCGAAACAGGTGTTGTGAAACGATGGTTCATAGGCAATCAGGTGAAATCTCGAGTCTATACGGAGAAAGGTTGGCGGCATCTTGCTGAAGTTGGCGGATTTGAGATCGTTGCGAAAACAGTAGAGCCGTTTACGCCGCCAACGGAGCAGAAGAGTGATTACGAGCCTCATTTGTATTTGACGCTTCGCAGATCTACCTGAAAACAGAGAGTATAGACGAAGCCCGGCTAGTCCATGCAGATTTGATAGACGTTGTATGCGCCAAGCAGCGGCCAGAGCAGTCTGCCAAGCGCCGGCCGGCTAGAGACTTCACTCTTCCCACAGTTGAAAGTGGGTTAAGACAGACAAGAACATTGCGACAACTGGAAACAACTTTGTATTGAGGCGGGGTCGAGGTCGGCCCGCACCATTAGGTTGCTTGGACAGCAGGGGAGCTCCGAATATCGTTGGTGGGCTGATGTCCAACGACTTGAAAGTCACTTCATATACTCATTGAGTTATACGAACCCGAGAACGGATATATTAACCTGAATCATCTATGGAATATTCAGCGCCGCCGACGCCCATGAGCACGGAGAACCTCGAGGTACGAGTCACGTCTTGGAAGGATCCGGATGGCGCATTGCTACGCTTACGGCAGCTGGAAGAGACGCTATCCGAGTGGCCTGCCGAGCCTATACCTCCGGCTTCCTTGGATCCTTTGCCCACAGTCGTTGTCCTCCTGAAGGAAGGTCGTGCTGTGGCTTGCGGTGGGCTGCAGCCCCTGAGCACAAAGATTGCCGAGCTCAGACGGTTCTACGTTTTACCAGAGTGGCGTGGAAGACAGCACGGAGTATCAGATTTCCTGCTGCAGCAATTGGAAGAAGAAGCATTGAAACGAGGGTATACGACGCTGACGTTGGAACTGGGCATTGAACTACGACGAGCGCGAGCATTTAGCGAAAGGCATGGTTTCGTGCAGATCCCTCTCTATGGTCCGTACATCGGTGCAGAGGGCATCTCCGTGTGTTACAAAAAAACCTTGATAAGTTCACCTCCTTAGCCGAACTCACATGTGCTCGGTGTGGAGCAAAACAAATCCTGGAATCCAGCAGTTCTAGAAGAGCCGCACATATTCGTAGGTGGAATCAATTCTTGCCACGCTCAAGAGGACGTCTTCGCTCATGGCAAGGCTTAAGAAAGCATGGCTAGACCCGGACAGAGAGGGCCGTAGCGGTCACACACCTCGACCGATTGATCTCGACATACATTGAGCATACACTATGCAGGCCGAAATGCTCATCGTCAAGGTGTAGACTGGCTGTGCTCAATAAAAGAAGTCTTCAGATCGTGTGACAGGCATGACAGGGATCCTCGCGATATTTCATGCAATCATGAGCGTTTAGTCATGCTCGTCTTACACATTCTTCATTCATCGCGAAGGGCCTCTGAGTGTCGCGATACGAGCGCATGGAAACAAACTGAGCTACCATCGACCTCAGCTCTGCCACCCACCCAATTGGCTGCCACAACGCTACTCGTCCAGTTCTACACGGATCTTCACAGACTTCGAACCTTTGGGATCTGTGAATACGAGCGCTCTGGCTTCGATACTCTCTCGTGGAGGGCTTCCAGGGGCGATCTTCGTGTGGTAGAATGCCGTGTGCACGGTACCTTGCAAGCAGATTCAGCAGCTGTTCGATTCACTCGATCGGCGTGCATCTCGAACAGCCGCGTAGAAGAGGCGTGACTTACACGAGGTGACATCCTCATCGCTGTCAAAGTTCTTGAAAACAACCGGTTCGTCGGGCATCTGTCGATTGAGATAATACCATTTCATTTCTTCGCGGTATTGAGCGGCGCCCGACTGGCCCACGAAGCCCGGCTTGCGCATGTCCACGCCAATGAGATCAGATCGCGAATAAGTTCGGCCATCACAGAGAGCCAGTGGACAATCAGAAACGGGGCCTCCGACTGGCCTCCACATGCTAAAAATCGAAAGAATCAGCGCAGGACTTTAGCAATCGGGGGCTTCAGCAAGCACCAGGAGCAGGGTGCTCAACCAGTCACTCACTTGATCATTCGGACACGACCCCTGAGTAGTTTCCAAGCCTCCGGCCCAAGATGCCGCTCAATTCGACGCATCACACCAGCGTCGGTCGAATCTATGAACCTCTTTCGTGAGCGCCGATACCATGCGAAAGCAAGGAAACACCATGAAATTTCATCCAACTTACCGACGTGGGCTCGTGGCGTAGGTCCTACACGCTGCAGCTCATCGCTGTAATCCATCAGTCGGCCAGCATTTGGATCCATCGTAGCTTTGCGAAGCTAGAAAAGATCAAAAGCTTCCAGTCAGCTTCGGTCGCACACGACACGCAAGATCGCATCGAAGACTGTACGAGCCATACTCACACGCCAGTCATAAACGACAATATGATCTGCTCCATCTAGATTGTCTTGCAAAAACTTGGCGAATTCCGGCAAATACACGCGCTTGATATTCTGCTTGTCGAATATTGCCGGGCTCTGCAGTGCAGACGTGTGTTTGAAGTATTGGAACCCATGTGTGTCGATTCCAAAGTCCAGTTCTTGTCCGCGAATGTCTTGGATCCGTTGTTCTGGGCCAGTTTCCTGCACAAGATTGTGACGACGCTGATCGGGAGCATCTTCCGGGACGGGGAGGAATGTCTGAAAGGGCTGTTCTTTGTCGTAAAGAGGTATCCATTTGAGATAGTTCAAACGGACAAGCTCATCCTGAGGAGCGAGGACTTCCGCATTGGGAGCGAGTACGGCTGGCATCGTTTCAAGGCGATTGTATGGGTGATCGGATGGCACAGTCTCAGAGGAAGATCCTGCATTTTGAACAATGTCGAGCAGCGACACAGCTGCGTGATCAGCACGTCATCATCCTCATCGATACCATCCTTGTCGATACTATGTGCTTGTACACTCCAAACGCGACAGTCAGACCGTCTGATGATTCAGTTCATGGCATCCGAGTCAGCTTTGGAGTAAGCTATCCCCACTCAGATCTGAGTATGCGCTTGGCACATACCATCGCCACAATATCTTCATTGTTACTGCAGGTTCACTCTATCGCAGCATTACCGTTTGCATTACTTGCAATCTCGAAATCACCAATGATGTCAATCCAAACGACTACGCGCACGACCAACAGCTGCCCCTGGGTCTCGATTGTTGCACCGAAGGAGTACGGCATCCTTGAGGCAATCAGAACAGATGTCAGGCCAGCTGAGACCTCTTCGACAGAGGAAAGAGAGTCCCTCATCTTAATGCAAGATACCAATGGGTATGGTGAGTCAATGCACGAGGCATCTGAGAAGTCATCAAATACTGATTATTTCAAGACTGGCTCGCTACTTGCTCTTGGCAAGTGTCTTATGACCATAGTCGGCATTCGAGAGAATGGCTTCATGTGGAATTATCTGTAAAGAACATGGAGCAGTATTTACCGGGTACTCTCCCAGAAGCTGTGGAGAAGCAGACGGTGATCATCCCAAAACTTGGTCGAAGATCACTGATCCTCTGCTACGCCTTGCTTCTGTTGAGTCCGAAGCACAAAGTAGGGTGGCCCGACTTCTCATTCCTACGGTTGGAGGGTATGTCGGTCGCTCAGATTGGCTAGAGCGCCGACTCATCGACAGCGATCTCATCCAAAGCGCGGTGGCCTTCCACTCAGCCCGGGAACGAATCAAGGCATGCCCTACAGAGGCGATGCGAGGCGATCTCAGTACAGTCCTGCACCACGCATGTGCAGCGTTGCTGCTGATGCCAGGAGTCAGCATGGCACAAGCAGACGCCGAGATTGCAGATCCGCTGTCTTGGGCTTGGGTCTCCCCTTGCCCAGTGCCGCGCTACCGTTTAGCGATTGTCGATGGAAGACGGCATCCATCCAAATCGTCGGCATCGGATGGCATATATCGGGCTGCCAGAGCGCTTGATATTGGGCTCATCATTCTTGATCGGCCGAATCACTGGCTAGAGTGCGAAACTTTTCAGCACCTCTACGATGGATTCATTCCGACAGATGTTTCTCTGGACGATCAACTCGTGGAAAGGATCGTAGAGTCTGTCAGAAGCTCCCGCACTCCGGTGGACGGCATCCTCACTTGGACAGATCAATATCTTCTGCCGGTTGCGCAAGCAGCTGCGATTCTGGGCTTGCCCAGCAATCCAGTCCAAGCCGTTGCAGCTTGCGTTGACAAGTCGTTGACTCGAGGAAGCCTGGGAGATTCGACTCGCCAGTGTTACACTTTCTGCAACGAGAGCGAGCTCGAGGATGTGATCAAGACTCATGGATCCAAGATGGAATTCCCAATGGTGCTCAAGCCGTGCAGTGGCACTAGTTCCGAGGGTGTCTTCAAGGTCGAAAATTTCGCGGAACTGCGGACTATGGCTCATCGGAACGCCGTGTCTCAAAGTATCGCAGGAAAGTATGGCTCCAAAATGCTCGTTGAGACCTATGTCGAAGGACCGGAAGTGGATGTCAACATGGTCGTCATCGATGGTGAGATTGTCTTCTCCGAGATCAGCGATGACTTTCCCAGCCCGGCAGATGTCCGATCACGTTCCACGGACTCGTTCACGGATACGGGCAATGCGATGCCTTCTGTACTTCCGCGTCGCGAGCAGGATGTACTGCTGGAGTCTTTCAAGAGTGTCCTTGACCGCATGGGCATGCGGACCGGGATCTTCCATTTTGAGGGGCGGGTGAACAACTCGTCAATGGAATACTCTAAGGGCCGCAATGGATTACTGGATCTGACTGCGAAGCACCTTTCTCGTTCAGATTCTTTGTTAGAATCGGACTGCAAAAGCCCTACACCCTTTGTCATCGAGATCAACGCTCGAATGCCCGGGAATATGGGAACAGGGCTCATTGAAAGGCTCTGGGGCGTTGACTACTACGCTCTTTACATGCTCTTGGCTGTCCGAGACCTCGACAGAGCTCGACGTCTGGCACGACCCTATGTGCGAGGAGCGCAGTATCACGCGCAAGTTGTAAGGCTTCCTGCTCATAAAGGGGGCGTGTGGGCATCTGGAGACGCATGCGCACGACTTTTGGGGTCGAATTCGGATCTGACGCGCTTCGTCTCGCATTACCGTTGCCTCTATACAGATGGCATGACGGTGCCGGATCCTGAAACTGATGTGGTGGTGTGTGTTGCTTTCTTCTACGTGGTTTCAAGAGAGAGTCGAGAGGAGGTGCTGCGCGTCGCTCAACGCATTTTGGCCTCATGGGATTACGAGGTTGGGGCTGACCAGGGTGACATTCGGCCTTGTGCGAAGGCGCTTCTATAGTTTCTGCACTCATCGGGCAGGTTGCTCCGTTCGCGGCACGACTTAGGTGTAGACTTTTAAGGCAATTCTTTCTGAGCGATTTCGGCTTCGCCTGCGTCGGTGTCCAGCACGATATCGTAGCGGAATTTTCTGAATGCGCCGGACTGTAGTCAGCGGGCCATGATGATAGCTTATACGCTGACTACTGACACCACGAGAAATGGCTCATGTGTAGAGTTGAATCTTAGGTCTTTGCGGATATCACACTACAGCCATGGCCACTACAACCTAGACACCCTCGAACTTTCACGAAGAATGCTCGAAAGAGGTCAATCGCGTGCCCGATATCTTTCACCCCAGCGGTCTCTCTAATGCTGTGCATCGACCATTGCGCAACTCCCACATCCACTCCCCGCATTCCAAGTAGTGAAGCCAATATGGGCCCAATAGTGGAGCCGCACGGACAGTCGTTCCTCACTGTAAACAACTGTAGTGGAACGAAGTGTTTGGACGCAATTTTACGCATCAAAGCTAAGCCTGGCACAGAGGTCGCGTACTTCATGTTGGCGTTGACTTTGATCGCTACACCCCCGTTCAGAAACGGAGCGTGGAGATCGTCGCTCTTCTCTGCGAAATTTGGGTGTAGTCCATGAGCCATGTCGGCTGAAATTAAGAATGAGCGGGCTTGTGTTTGTTCGCAAGCAGTGGCGCTGGTGGAGTACATGGAACGTGTCCCAAATCTCAGTTTTGACAATCGACGAATGATCGAAGGTAGCAAGTTGGACTGGGCGCCCTGTGTTGACTTGCTTCCTATTTCTTCGTGGTCGAAGAGACATGCCATGCTGATGGTATGTGGTGATGATGTTGGATCCGACGATGCTTGTGTGAGGGCTGAGATGGCGCAGAAGCTCATGTACAAATTATCCAATCGTTGCCCAAAGACAAAGTCGTGGCGCAAGCCTCCGATTGCAGGTGGTTGCGGGTCGTACAGGAAGGCCTCAATTTCAAGGATGTCTGTTTTGGGGGCGCTCGCAGCTCCCGCGATAAGATCCAGTAGCTCGTCATGGTGCCTCTCGGACTCTAGCGTTGGCCACTGACATGTTGTTGACATAGGTTTGGTCGATGATAGTAGCTGTGAGTCGGTCGGATCGATAATGCTGAAGACTGGTCGAAGGTGTGTCTGCTTGTTGATTGCTGGCCATGTCTCCGAGCGTGTTAGGTACTTTGCCAATGTAGGAATTCGACATACTATCTCAGGCCATCAGTCCTGAGTCGCATGGGAACGAAATCTTCCTCGACATACCAGGGCGGTCCAAGGAGAACAGGCGTTCTGCCAGTGGCCGAGTGTCTGAGTCCAAAACAACTCTGCCTGCGATACTCAGATCGCGGTCGAACCCTACGAAGTGCCAGAAATGGTTCACTGCTATGACGGTGTGCAGCGTACAAGTCTCCCAAATACCATTTCCGTATGGCTCGATGGAAGCGCGCAGAACATGGTGGCCATCATCTCTACTTCTTGGTTTCAATTTGAGACAGGGTGAGTCTGTATGCGTAGCAATGATGCCCATGGGTCCTCCAGGCTGTGTGTAGATTAGCTTCCGCCACGAGAGACTGAGGGCACGGCGGCTGAGGTTTCTCACTGTCCATGAAGAGCCTATGGTGAAGGCGACGATGCTAGATGCTTCTCGTACGAGATAATACATCCCCCCAGGCTGGCATTGGTATGAAAAGTCTGTGGATTCTTGAATCTGCTCGAATCCAGCTTGTGATAGGCGTTTGGTGACTTGTTCCACAGCGTGGTATGGTGTTGGCGAGGACTTCAAAAAGTCTAGAAAGTCTTGGACTGACATGACTTGGATTTCGCGTCTGCCGTGCCTCGAGAATAGCAATTGCTGTGGCGAAGCTTCGAAGAAGACTGACCTCTGGTGTAAGAACGATCAGCCACGGCGTTATCGGCGTGGCGCGAGCAGCAGCGCCAGGAACGATAGAGGTACTGTACTGCGGTGTGACTTCGCTCGCTCGAGATCGCATTCCTTAGTCGGGTAATTGCTGACCTTGACGTTCGATCTGACAGGTGATATTAAGCGTAGTCATTGAAGCTTCGGCCAATAGTGACCGCCTTGCCCTCACAGTCAGACGAAGTCAGGTATACTCCAATGACAAACTGCCCAATCAAGCTGCGCGAAAGGTCATGGTACTACAAGATCAGAGAACGTTCATGACCATATCAAAGGCTCTGTGATCGCTCATGAGATTGGTTCTGGCTACTGCAACTCATGTCTCTTGTCGCACAGATGAATCGTTTCAGCAGGGCCAGCGCGAGGTCCTCGCACGTGTTGCCGCCATCGAGCCGCGCATCGAAATATCCATACAGTAATCTCGAAGACACACGCCTGGGAGTGAGACATTTGTCCCAGAAGTCAAAGAAGGCTTTGCACACCACTTCGAGAGACCATGCAATGATGGAAGATCTCGGTGCTGGTGAGTTCGCCGAATTTATCATATTCAGTGCAGCTTGCGATGGAAGCGCTAACGCAGATGCATTCGATTCCAGCAAGTTTGACTGTTCCCGGCTACGAGAATTTTCGACCACCGGAGCTTTTCACCAAATTTCTCACTTCGCAAACGTCTTCGCAAGGCCTGGCGACCTTCAATTACGAAAGGTTCTTCCAGCATGAGATTGATAAGAAGAAGAACGACAAATCCTATCGGGTTTTCAACAGTATGAATAGACTGGCAGAGAATTTCCCTCAAGCACATCGCGGATCCGATCATGGTGATCTCGTCACCGTATGGTGCAGTAACGACTACCTCGGTATGGGCAGCAACAAGGAAGTCTTAGAAGCCATGCAGCAGGCACTGCAGAAATATGGAGCCGGAGCAGGCGGTACTCGGAACATTTCTGGCCACAATGAGCACGCCGTTGAGCTCGAAGCGACAATTGCAAATCTTCACGGAAAGGAATCCGCTTTCGTGTTCTCATCTTGCTTCGTAGCAAATGATGCGACTCTCACTACCCTGGCCTCGAAGATGCCAGGATGCACCATTCTATCAGATGCCGCCAATCACGCATCAATGATTCAAGGCATTCGGAACTCGAGAGCTGATAAACTCATTTTCAGACACAATGATATGGAAGACTTGGAAAGAAAGCTCGTAAGCTTACCGAGGTCGTCTCCAAAAATCATTGCTTTCGAGTCGGTCTATTCAATGAGCGGAAGTGTCGGTAAGATCAGAAAAATTTGCGATCTTGCGGAGAAGTATGGCGCCATCACAGTCCTAGACGAAGTGCATGCTGTGGGAATGTATGGGCCGACTGGAGCGGGAGTAGCGGAGCACCTCGACTGGGATACGCATGCCAATGCGTTCCAGAATAACTCGGACCGGAAGGGTACTCTTATGGATCGGGTCGATATCATCACCGGAACACTTGGCAAAGCTTACGGCGGCGTAGGTGGGTATATTGTTGCAAGTTCGAGGCTGGTGGACGTGGTTAGGTCGCTGGCACCGGGTTTCATATTCACGACGGCATTGCCTCCTTCGGTCTTAGCAGGAGGCGTGAAAGCAGTTGAGTTGCAAAGGCAATCGATCAAGGATCGTCAGATGCAACAAGTGCACTCGCAGATGGTCAAGCGAGCATTGACTCGTAAGAATATCCCAGTCATGGCGAATCCGACACACATTGTTCCAGTCCTGGTTGGGTATGCAGAAAAGGCCAAGCAAGCGAGCGATCTATTGATGGCTCAGAGTGGCATCTACGTGCAAGCCATCAACTACCCCACGGTCCCACGAGGCCAGGAGAGGCTACGCATCACACCGACGCCAGGTCATACAGAAGACCTGCAGCACGACTTGGTAGAGGCTTTGGATTACGTTTGGGATATGCTGCAACTGAAGAGACTCGACCAGTGGGTGGAGGAAAGTCCCGGGTGGACTAGTTTCGAGGACCAAGAGACGATCGGTACGGCAGGTCATTCCGTGTGGACGGAGGATCAGCTGGGAAAGTCCGTAGAGTCACCAGACTCACCACCGTCTTTTCACAGCCTGAGTGGCGGGCAAGTGGTCGGTCGCTGGCCACAGAGTAGCGCTCCAGAGCCGGCTGTGAGTGTTGGTGCGAGTGTGCTCCGACTGGCACCAGAAGCGGCAATAGCATAAATAGTCGTAGGTCCGTATTCGCATTGTATTCCGCCGTTCTGACGCTGCTTCTACATATATCGAGCGCAACTGTCGTCCAACCCGCGGTCTGACACATCTTTGATCGCGTCATAAGCCAGGCGTGGCGTTGTTCTGGCCATATCTGGCAGTCAGCGATGTGAGGACTGAGCCAGTGACGGGGGCGACGACGCAGTGGCGGGAGTTCTGGAGGCATCTTCTCCTGTGTACTTGAGCCCACACGCCTGTTTCGCAGCTTATTCTCTGACTCAGACCAGCAATGCAGTCAGCAGCGGTAGATATCAAAGTATTCAACGCACCATCAGTTGCAAGAGAAGCATTCAAGAACAGCGGCAGAGCCAGGAATGAGCTCGCTCATCCCTGTAACTGCGATCAAAGGATAAATACGACTCAGCGCGATGGCGGCAGAATCGGATTTTGCAGTGATGCCACGGGACTACCAAAAAGAGCTGCTTCCAGTTGCGATAGATGCGGTAGCGGGACAGTGTCCCAATCGCTCCTTTTGCACTCATTGCGCAGGACGAGAATCTTACGCATGGACTTTGGAGGCTGAATTTCGGGGTCCTCGCACGAGCCATTGATCGAGCAGCTTGGTGGCTGGAGAGAAACCTGGGGAAGCCTAACGACTTTCCCGCCATCGCCTACGTCGGAGTGGGCGATATGAGATACCATGCTCTTTTCGTGGGTGCAATCAAAGTGGGATACAAAGTGAGTGCACGTGAAGACAAGAGACCAATCAGCAAAGCGGCCTCTGACAAGCCTCTTTTAGACCATGTTTCCATCGTTGGCAAATCCGCTGGAGGGAAATTTGAAACTGCTCGATGACGTACAGAGCCGTGCGGTTCTCTACAGTACGCAAAGTGCCGTTGGCTGCGCGTTGGCCCGCGCCAGCGACAAGCAGAGTCTGGTCGTACCGGAATTGGAGTACTTTGTGCAGCCAGGTGAATGTACCAAGAGGTACAGCTACGACGAGACGCCTGCAGACTCTGGCCATGATCCGATATGCATATTCAGCACTGCTGGGACCACAGGCTTTCCCAAAGCCATCGTGTGTACGCATGCACACTTGGCCGCACGTCAAGCCGCTGCCCTTCCCATTTCGGCAGCTGGTCGCAAAGATGTGACGAAGAGCGACGCGGACGATAAGCGGCGACTGATATTCGGTTCCATGGGGTACGTTTCGATGCTGTTGGGTTTGATTGGGCCGGTCTTTGGAGGCAGAATGTCGGTGCTCCCTCCGCTGCATCTGTCGCAGCCTGATTTCGAGGCTCGCCTATTCGACAAGCTTGCACAAGCGGGTGGAGTGCAGTCGGCCTTTGTGTTTCCCAAGCTGGCGATGGACATTGCCAAGGACGAGCGGAGTCTCAAGGTGATAAGTGGATTGAAGCACGTCAGTTTCGGCGGAGGTCAGTAGGGTTTCAACATGCATTCGTATACTTCGCGTGCTAATTGTCGCGCAGGCCCGCTTCCGGAAGAGGTCCGGAATCGGTTGATGGCAAGAACTCAGGTGAACGATTGCTGGAGCTCGACGGAGACTGGAGTGATTGCCTTTCAAGAATCAGACGCCGATGCCCCGGGATATCTCGTGGTCGACTCTCCGGCAGAGATGAACGTGCAGTTCCAGCCATACACGGATCGCTTGTACGAGCTTTGCATTGTCAAGACCAGCGGTCTGGCGGATCAAGCTTTCGCTCCACACCAGGCGGTTTTTGACAGCATGCCGCACGTCAACATCTTCCGCACGGGGGACTTGTTCTCCCAGCATGCACACAAAGCGTACCACTGGAAGCCGGAAGGGCGGATGGACGATACGATCGTGTTGTCGCTGGGACAGAGTGTGAATCCAGGGCCGACGGAGCAGGCGTGCCTGGCGTGCGCGGGCGTTCAGGCAGCAATTGGCACGGGACAGCTGAAGCCCACGCTAGGTCTGCTCGTAGAGCTGGATGTCGACGTCGCGGGCGATTCTGCGCGTCGGACACGCGTGCTCGACATGCTGCACGCCGCCGTCCGCCGGGTGAATGCGTTGCGGCAGTCGTTCGAGCGGGTTCGCGTTCCCGAAGGCATCGTGGTTGCCGACAGACCACTGCCGCGATCTGCAAAGGGTTTAGTCCAGCGTCGACGCTGCATCGACATGTATCGCCCGCAGATTGACGCGTGTTGGTAGTTTGTGGTTGGTGGTTTGTAGTCGAAGCGCTGTAGTTAGTAGTTAGTCTTCGAGATAAGGCTCTTGGCGCGGAAGGGGGCTGCACCGGCCCGCTGCGTTCCCGCCCCGCTCGCTCAACCCAATTCCAATTCCAATCGATCCCTCCCTCCCATTCTACTCTCCACTTCACTTTCGACGACACGTCTGGCGTGTGCCGCTTGTCTCGGACCTGTGCCATCTCCTATCCCCTATCATGGCAGCAATACTACCAATCGTCTCCACACAACTAGCGCCACTGTGCCGCAGCACCCTCACTGCGGAGGATGGAGAAGGATTGGAGTCTCCACCGAGAGTGGCACAGCAGTCGTGTCGTGAGTTCCACGGGCGACGGCGAGCATAGCAGCATATCAATCGGTCGATCGCTCGATCATCGCAGCAAGTTGGTGTGCCGGCCACCGCACCATTGCACTGCAGCACAGGGAGCGCTCCAGCATGAGTTCCTTCTCTGCCGCAGGCCGATTAAACGCTAGCGTGGACTTCGCCCTGGACCGCAGCGAGGACTGGACCCGAGTGGACGATGTCCAAGCTCGAAGGCGGCTACAGAACCGCCTTGCGCAACGCAAGAATCGTGTAGGTCACGCCTCAACGGGCCGTCCTGCACCCGTTCTGAGCATGAACAGGAGCTTGTAAAGCAACGCCTCAGCAGACTTGACGAACTTGAAGCCTCACAGCCATCCACCAGTGATAGCTCATCCTCGCGTCGACTTCCTATCTCCCGGAGGCGGACCAATCCGGGACCGGACGCCCGTACAACTCGCGCACAGCATAGCGGCACAACGACAAGCGACCATGCTGCACCGAACCATGCAGAACACTCAACTTCTGCGCCGCTGTCAGATCGTGGACTGTCAGAACTCTTTCCTGACGATGTGCACGATTTCGATAATATGAACTTCCCTTCACCTCCGTGTACTCAGTACGGCAACTTCGCGCACACCGGTGAGGACGGGTTCGGCGATCTCGACACCATCGGAATCGACGACATCCTCACGAGCGCACCTTTCGAGCAACCGATCCAGCAAGATTTGGTTCAGCAAGATGCGAGACGAGAGTGCATGCAAGCCTCCTTCGACCTCACGTCCCAGGTAATCGCAGGCTTGACCGCAGCCTCAGACTCCGCGTTGAGTTCATCGAATACTTCACACTTGGCATCAGCAAGGAGCTTGTCAAGCTCCAGCAGTGGTCCTGAGCCCGAATCGAAGTTTACTGAGCTGATTGTCGGTCTCAAGCAGGCTGGGTTTGTCGACATGGACAGCAGTAAGCCCCATGTCACCGGAACACTATTCCATTCGCTGACTTGGACAAGTGATTCTGGAGTACTATTCAACCAGTTTTCGTCGTGACTCCGTACCCCACTGGTTTCAACGTCACAGTCGGAATACACACTTGCGGGCATATCTCACGCAACTTCATGAATGCTCCAGTGGCTGGCCCGAGCAGGAGCGGGATAATTTTAGGCAAGGAATCCTGAGCATCGCAAACCAGATCAGCTCTGACGAGAACACTGAATCTGCGGAATAATTCAAGCTATTGTTTTCTCATGCTTCGAGACTGGTTTTATAATGTTCATGAACTTCATCACACCCGGCTGTATTGCTCATAGTGCTTTTCACATTCAAGCTCTCCCAGAATAGGATTGGTACCCAGCTTCTCCAATCACTTGTCGCAGACTGCCAAAGAAGCCCCTGCGGAACGCCGACCATTAGCCAACAAGTCTACTATGCAGCTCGAGCTTATCTGTTCGCTTACAAGAACCGGAATCCGCCCCGGCGCAGGCATCACTATAGTGCTCCTTGGCGTGCACCTGCATATGCAATTTTGTGGGGAGCTCACGCAAGCTCTATACAACCGCCTACGATAAGCTAAAAGTACGAGGAAAGCAAGGATCTTTTCTGACTGTATCGCTGCTAGATGAGCAGTCTCGCCAGAGGGCAGAGTGCTCCCCAATCCTCTCCGTGTGCGTGTCCTAACCATTCTGTTCCTGTTCTGCCACGAACAAAGTACTCAAAATCGGCATGTCGAACAACTCATCTACGACGACCCATCTCACAGATATAGAAAAGAGAGCGGAGCGTTTGACCTCGCAGGAAATTCACAGCAATGCTCTTCCTGAGAACGAATATCCTCGAGCCTGGACACTTCGACGCAAGTGGGTGGCCGTGGGCATCTCATCCTTGCTTACGACGATTCCACCGGTAGCTTCCTCGATTGTAGCCCCTGCTTTGGGACAAATTAGAAATGATCTGGGTATTACTAACAAGGCTGTGGAATTTCTGGTGCTTTCTAGCTGGCAGTTGACATTCAATTGTGGTCCATTCATCCTGGGACCGCTGTCTGAGACTTTTGGCAGAGTTGCTGTTTTACAAGGTGGCATGCTTTGGTTTCTGGTGTTTAACTTGATATGCGGACTTTGTCGAGACACAACCACAATGATCGCTTCTCGGTTCCTGGCTGGTTTTGGCGGAGGTTCTGGAGTAGCGGTGTGTGCAAAATATGGACTCTTCGACCGGCTTACGCAGATTGCAGCACTGACTGATTTCCATCACAAACGGGATTTGGTGTTGTGACTGATTTGTTTGATGCTCACGAACGTGGAAATGCTGTGGCGCTATACAACATTGGCCCCACGCTGAGCCCAGCTATTGGTCCAGTGTTCTCTGCGTTCGTTGTGCAGTACTCTACCTGGCGCTGGTCCTTCCACGCGATTACCATATGGGCTGCTGTTGTCCTGGTTGCATCTCTGCTCTTCTTATCAGAGACTCGCGTGTCAGTTCTCCAAGCCTGGCATGAGTCGAAGAGACAAGACGCAGAGATTCAAGATAAGAACTCGCGGACCTACGGAAACATCTCAGCGAAAGCAACTCGCCTGCGATCACAATTTGTGGACGCCTGCAAAAGAACGCCACCCGCTTTGCTCAGACCGTTCCAGATGTTAGGACGAGAGCCTGCTGTACAGGCACTGGCTATCCTCAACGCCTACTTCTACGGGATTACGATGCTCGCGATCGCCACGTTTCCTATCCTGTATGTCCCCGTGTACGGCCAAACAATCTCTATCGCAGGACTGCACTATATTGCTCTGGCGCTTGGCTACCTCAGCGGAGGATACCTCTGCAAAAAGGGAATGGACAAGACGTACAACTACCTACGCCTTCAACGCGGCGGACCAAACCAAACAGGAAGACCGGAGTTTCGCATACCACTTATGATCATCGGAAGCGTCTGCGTTCCCATTGGCCTTTTCATCTTTGGCTGGTCGGCGCAGAATGCATGGCATTGGATTGTGCCAGATGTTGGAGCTTTCATCTTTTCTGCCGGTATCATGATCAGCATCCAATCTGCCACGAACTACATGGTCGATGCTTATACGGAGTTCTCGGCTAGCGCTATTGGAGCGACGTGGTTCCTGCGTGGCGTTGCGGGTTTCACGTTGCCGATTGTTTCTCCGTATTTGTATCAGCATTTGGATTTCGGTTGGGGGACTTCTTTGCTTGCGTTTATTGCTGTGGCCGTTGGGTTGCCTGCTCCGCTGTTGCTTTGGAGGTGTGGAGAGATGCTGCGAAAACGCAGTAGGTTTTCGACAAGCTGAGGAGGGTCGACGTCTACTTCGGGCTCCCCGGTGTTGGCAGAGCGAGATTTGGAGGACACGAGCACCCCGAAAATGACAGACTACTTCGCAAAACCTCGAAATCGTCCGACCATAACTGAGAGCATATTGTTAGCATCCATTCACTTACTCGTGTGTCAAACTTGTTCAAGCATTTTGGGATCGTCCGACGAAAGATCACCACGCTGTGTTCGTGGTTCAAGTCCAGATTGTGGTTCTCAAGCAGCTCCCCAACGATGCCGAGTGCATATTACTCGCTTGCACTTGGCCTCTCACAATGCAGATCGGGAAATCGCTACCACTCTGGGATTCCATGAGGATACCTCTACAGTATCTAGATACTAGCTAAAACCGCTCTACTGGCTTGGGCATATATGCCTCCTCCAAATACACGCAATCCTCATCCGGAAGCCAAAAGTTCGAATTGAACACCGCTTGTTCAATCCTCTCCACCGAACCAAGCCCTATAATCGGACAACAGCCTTGTCGAATCGACCACGCGGTCGCAATACAAGCCATAGACACTCCGTGCTTCGCAGCTACCTCTTCCACCCGCTTCACGGTCTCTTCGTCGGATTGAGTTGCCCGACTTCTGACGAGCATGTTCAAGTATGTATCTGTTTCTTGGCGGTGTGTTCGTTGCTGCCATGGTCGGCTGAGGACGCCTCGGGCTAGAGGGGACCAAGGAATGAGGCCTATGCCGGATGATTTGCAGAATGGAATCATTTCTCGCTCCTCTTCTCGGTAGAGGAGGTTGTGGTAGGGTTGCATGGAGATGAATTCGTGGTAGCCATTGATTCGGGCTGTCCATTGAAGGCTTTTGTCATTCTAGATCAGCGGCGTTCAATGAGTCTGGCTGGACAGGAAGGGGACGCTTCATCATGGCTTACTTTTGGAACTCCCAGCAAGACATCGATGAGGCTCCGATGTACCGCACAAGACCCATTTCGATGACTGTTATTGGATGTGGCTATCGATCAGAGATTGTCGGATATTCGGCATGCCGTCTCTTCACTCACCATCGTTCAAGGCTCGCATGATCTCTTTCGCGGGCACGTCTCGGTCCAGACGATGGATTTGAAGAATGTCAATATGGGTACCCAAACGACTGACACTCGCTTGCACCGCATCGATGATGTGTTTTCGGCTCAAGCCAACTTGATTCACCAGCGCGCCGTCGTTCTTGCTCCGGCTGCTTACTAGTGGCTGTGCACCTGAGGGATCGGGATTATAATAGCATTTCGACATTAGAACCAAACCCTCGCGCGGGATGTTGAATCTCTGAATGGCTTTGCGGATAATCTTCTCTGAGAGTCCGTGCGAGTAGATGTCTGCGGTATCCCAGGTGTTGATGCCGCAATCGTATGCGTGCTTGAGAAGTGGCAGTGCTCTGTTCAAGTTCGAATCGGTAAGGAAAAACTTCTCAGAGCTGTTGTTCGTATAGTTTCCGAAGGTGAACGCACTTCTCTTCATCTTGGACTCAGTCCTGCCAATCCGGAGATCCAAATCCCATGGTGCCTAAGATCACACGGGAGACCTTGAGGCCCGAAGTGCCCAGTCGCTCATACTGCATTTTTGACGTGATGGGGCCAAGTGGAGGGCTTTCGTATGACATAGTTTCGTTGTCAGCGACGTTACGCAAGGAAAGCAAGGCCGGCGACGAAAGAATGAACAGTTTGGTCTCTGGACTTGGCGACTATGTCTGCCTGCCTAAGGTTAATTTGGGCCACCATGCTGAGTGTGACGATGTTACAGTCAGATTGGCGATGTTGTCAGACTCAATGTTGTATCCATCAAACATCGAGCGCTGACAAGTATGCTCTCAGGCACGGTTAGCAGTCGAGTATTGCGAATCGTAACAGACAACGCGGAGCAACTGTTCAAGAGTGAAATGGTGATCCGTAGTGTTTCCCAGTCATCGTCAGATCAAAAGCTGGGACCAAGGGCTGCAAGAACTCAAGCGAAGTTGAGACAAATATGGGTAGTCTTGACAATTTGTCGTCGAATGCCTCAAGGAGACTATGTGACTTCATTGCTATTCAGATCTTTACTCGTAACAATGGGAGATGCAAAGTTCTATCACAACACCAAGGAACCGCGGACTGGCTCTGCAACCAGGAAACCGCCTTTGACACTGCTAACTTTGATCTATCCACTGATTTCTACATGCCAACGGGCAGACTCAACCAGTCCAAGAATTCTGGTGTGAAATAGCTCAAGATTATACTGGCGCCTGCGCGCAACATGGCTTCACAGCTCTCGAAAGCCATATCTTTCAAACTTGCAACCCCGGCCTCAGCCGCTGCATGAAGAGCAGCAAACTCGCCACTGACTTGATACGCTGCGATGATCGTGTTAGGACTCATCTCCCGGGCATCACGAATGATATCGAGGTAATTTCCAGCCGGTTTGATAACCACAAAGTCAGCACCCTCCGTGACATCGCGCTCAATCGCTCGACGAGCGAGTCCTCGCGCTCCTGGTGGTAATTGATAGCAACGACGATCGCCAGCTAGAGGCGTCGAAGCAGCGGCATCGCGAAATGGTCCGTACAGACTGCTATGGAACTTGGCAGAATAGGACATCAAGGACACCTGATGAGCGAGGCCGCACTCTATCAGACCGGCTTTGATCTCAGCCACCCGTGAATCATTCATGTCCGAGGGCGCTACGCAGTGCGCGCCGGCTTCGGCGTAGTGGACGGCCACTTGAGCAAGCCTCTGAATAGAGAGATGATTGTCGAGACTCCCGCTCTTGTCCAGAATACCGCAATGACCATGATCTGTATATTCGCAAAGGCAAACATCGCAGATTACGTAGACTGTTGGGAATTTAGAGCGTATCAGCCGAATTCCCTGGATGACGGGCGTCTGGGGACTATCCGCTAGGCTTCCAGTCTCGTCTTTGGAGTTCGAGGAGTTGATCACTCCAAATAGCATTACCGCAGTCAAGCCTTTCGCAACCAGAGGTTCCAGGAACCTTTCCAGTTCGTTGATGCCGAGCCGAACTTGGCCAGGCATGGATGGGATAGCGGTGTTGTCATCAGCTTTGTCAGAGATGAAGAGCGGGAAGACAAAGTTCTCCTAGGGATCTCTCTTAGTATGACCGTAGTCAACTCTTAGGCAGTCCCATGTACTCACCTTGGTAAGTCGGGGGCCGGATTGCCACGCACGTGTCACTGCGTGTGCATAACCACTATGTAACCGACGGGGCTGCTTGACTTGCTGTCCACTTCCGTATTGCGTTGCAGGAGTGTCGGTGCTTTCACGTGTTGTCCAGTACACTTTGGTGATCTCTGGAGGAGTTGGAGGCCCGGCTCCGATCTGGGAAAGATGAAAGGGTTGCGACATTCTCGACCTATGGCGCAGATACTTGAGCAAACAAGCAGCGATTTCATATATACGGACAAGGTTTGTGCCTGTTGTCAGAATCGCGCGACAGTGCACCAGGTGAGTACATTGACATGCTGTCGATAATACTACATCTGACTGTGAGCTCAGACACAGCTCGTGTGCTGATGTTTTCATCACAGTCAGCAGAATTGAAGACTATCTCGTTGGTCGACCATCTACACGACACATGCAAACTTTTTTGCATCCTTGAAGTCTTTACTAATTCCAATATGCGTGAATGCAGGACAGACAGCCGTTCGGGGCACATTAGTAGCCAACCAACGAATCAGGACGATGAGACCAACACAGTGTTCCACTCAGCCCATGGATCGTTGCAGCCCCAAGTCAATTGCATTGTCAAGGCATCCGGAAACATACTCTTTCTCTCCGACAGGCGCCGAATCTTTGATGCAGTAGGAGGCGCTGCTGTCACAAGCATTGGGCATGGCGGTCCTCGAGTTAAGGCAGCTGTAGGCGAACAGATTGAGTCTGTGGAATACTGCAGATCCACTTTGTTCACAACCAAAGCTTCCGCAGATCTGGCTGCGAAGCTGGTCACCACCACAGGCGGTGTCATGTCTCGGGCCCTCCTTCTTACTTCCGGTAAATCTTACTGACACTTCATTCCAAGCGATTTTCCCTGACAACGCAATCTTCCAGGTACGGACGCGATCGATGCGGCGCTGAAGCTTTCTATCTTGCATTTCAGATCTCTTGGTCAGCCTCAACGGACTCGATTCATCGCACGTGAAGGTTCATACCATGGGTCCTCTGTTTCTGCCATTTCCCTTGGCCACCACAAACGGCGCAGACAGATATTCCAAGGCCTACTTGCTCTAGACGGTCCTAATATTTCGCACGTTAGCAGAGCACACGCTTTTCGCGACTCTCCTGATGAAGAGACTACGGAGGCGTATGTTGCTCGCCTTGCGAGAGAATTAGACCAACATTTTCAGCAACTGGGGCCGGAGACTGTGTGTGCTTTTGTTGCTGAACCGATCGTCGGATCTGTAAGTCGCTCCCAAGATCTTGTTTCGCCCTGTCGCTGACAAAGCTATTCTAAAGGGACTCGGAGGTGCCGTGGCGCCGAAGGGGTACTTTAAAGCGGTCAAGAGTGTCTGCCAGAAGTATGGCGCTCTGCTCATATTGGACGAAGTTATGTGCGGGCTGGGGCGGACTGGGTCTTACCATGCCTGGCAAGATCCAGATGTCGGAGTGTCTCCAGACCTTCAAGCTGTGGGGAAAACGCTTGCTGGCGGGTACATCCCAGCCGCTGCACTATTGATCGGCAACACGATCGCCACTTCGATGGAAGCACGCAAAGAGTAAGCTTTATCGAGTGATGGCTCGTTGCGGGGAGCTTGCTGGTCTCGAGCTTCTAGGTACTTCGTGCATGGGGCGACATACGAAGATCATCCTGTTGCGGCCGCGGCAGCGTTATGCGTGCAGCAGATTGTCCAGCGTGAAGCACTGGTGGAGAATTGTCGGACAATGGGAGAGCTACTACAGTCCAGATTGATGCAGCATATTGCACCACATCCCTGTATCTGCGATGTTAGAGGGAAAGGGCTTTTCTACGGGGTGAGTTGCTCGCGACATCGCCGCTCGATGACAGGACAAGTAGTGCTTACCTGCCAGCACAGATTGAAATCGCGAGACCCTTTGTCAAAGAATCCTATCCCTCCCGTCTGCGAATCGCCTACAGAATTCGGGATGCTGCTCTTCGGCTTCCTTGGGGCGCACGAGTGAGTCTCGGGATAGATGGCATGAGTTTATTCCCCATGCAAGGCTGCGCTGATGGTCTGGAGGGAGATGTCATTATGCTCATGCCAGCTTTCAACATTTCGGCGGGGGATGTTGACAAAATTGTGCGAGCGTTCGCCATCGCTATCCAGATGGTGCTTGGAAAGGAGGGCGAGTTGCTGCGGCCCGAGCTTGTAAGTAGTACGCTGTAGGCAAATGCTTACCTACATTGTTCCGTCCAAAAACTCGACTAGCTTTGGAAGGTCCAGCCTGAGATGCAGACAGGTGTGAGCATGGCGGTATCTGCTGCAAGATCGTGGAAACCACAGATACTGGACATGCCGTGCCCTGGCATAACGCATGACATTGTGCATCTTGGTGCTTAAAGTACGGAGCCACGACGGTAATTTCCAGTCCTTTCGCCTCCCCGCACTCGTGTCATCCTTGGGCATGCTAAAAGCTAGCTTGTCCTAGGACAAGAGCTTGCAGGGTGTCTGGCATAACCGACCGTGGCCACGAGTGGCGCTAAGTACGCAGTATCTTATGGAGGGCATCGATGCTCCCTCTGGGGTAGCTAACTCTTTCGGTCTTCCCTTCAAAAATGCCGCTATCTTGCCCTCAAGGCTTGTTTCCAGGCCACTGCTCTACTAGCTCTTTTCTGGCATGTGCGCGTTTCCCGTTGTCGGAACGAAGGCGTCTAGGGCCGAGGATTGTATCTAGTCGTCTTGCGCAAATGGACGAGTCATCCATTCTCTGGCAGTCAAACTCGGCGAGGCAGTGCTGAAGCAGAGTGTAGACACAACAAGGACGCAATCGGGCTGTTGAATGGCACTCAAAGTCCGTGTCTGTGTCTCGCGTAGACCACAAGGCACATGAGGGTGAGTAGCTTGCGCGCACGGTCGATGGCTCCGAGCGCCCATTTGGACAAATTGTGTTGTGATTTGTTGGAGCTGTCGTGATGTATACTGGTTCATGCCGGCTTTGGAAGTAGATTAAGACAACTCTCAGTTTTGAGAGTAAGGCAAACCTTTACGAATGGATTTCTCTTCGACGGTTGATTAGCAGAACATTCTTCGCCGCGCTCAGCTGATATGCACTTGCATTGACTGTATCAAAAATGTGCTATCGGCTTGGCTAGCCCTCTCGTTGGCGCGACTTGAGCGGCAGATGCAGACAGCCAAAAATATTTGATTCCCATCGACAATCTCTCTTTCATCAAGGTCACAAACCTCTCCAACTTCAACCGTGAATTTACCATGCTGAGTGCTCATTTCTCGCAGCACATCATCATCGTGTACGCCATCAGCCACTCTCGCGCGTAGCCAGTAAGCGCTAGCCTCCAAGTGAATGAGGCTTGCCAAGCACGGCATAAATCCCAGCGGAATGGTATGCTATGCAACGCGAATTTCATTCTTCGGCCGCTACGAAAAGAGCAATCGAGAACGTGCGAAATCAGATGACAGACGACTCTGCATAAAACGGAGCCGAAAAAACAGGCGCGGTGCGTGGCTGAGATGGCGTCGGCGCATGCTAGACGCCCTGCATGCGCCCGCCCGATGTCATACATTCTTGACTCTATCGCACGGCTGCCGTGCATTGACGAGAATCTCGGCTTGTTCCTTCTGCAGCGTATGCTGCATTGGGTAGTGAAGTTGTCACACCGTGTTGCCAAGATGAGGCTTTTGAGGCTTGCTGGGACGAGACGTGCATCGTTCGCACCCTTTACGAAATGATTGAGTTTGCGGTTCGAAGGAGTGAACATGTGAAGAGCGCGGTACATCATTAAAATCAGTGCGCATTGTTAATGATCTCGCTCTAACTGGACGAATTCAGTGCAAAAAAGCCCCGGTCATCGATCGTCAGAATTCCCTCGTTTCGCAGATACTGCTGAAGAGCATGATCTACGCGCCAGGTTTGTGGGTTCAGCACATGAGCAGGCCCATCTCTGGCTGCCGTGTCTAGATGCTTGCCAATATGGTCGATGCATTGCTCCCAGCCTCCAGGATCTTCAAAGCGCTGCTCACATACAATGCATTGGCTAGCTTCGGGCGGCCGTCGCATTGTCCTACGGCAGCTCTCGGCCTCCGCATCCTCGTACCTTCTTTGATTCTCACTCTTTGTCTTATGGCCCCGTGCGATAGATTGCTCACTTTGGGAGGAGTGCATGCGAAAAATGTGTTGCGTGAATAAATCCTTACGGTTGAAGATCTTGTCCTGATCGCTTGTCCCTCCTTGCACGCATTGTGTACAGCGCCAGTATTCGAGTTGGACATGCTGTGTCTGGATGTGCCGCTTCCACTCATTCTTTGAGCTGAACTCGCGCGTGCAGCCATAGACGACGAAGCGACATGGGAATAGGTTGGGGCGACTGCTCGATGGCTCGGACCGTGTACCTTGCTGGTGGGAAGCTCCGCGGCGAGGCATGTTGGGTCGCCTGTTCACCCTGCCAGATGTTGTCTTCGCGCCTGCAGACTGCGCTCTCCGATGACGGAAGACGACTGGTCGACTCTCCTCGGACTGTTCTTGAAAGCGCTGGTTGACCGGTATGCGGGCGCTGTTGGAGGCACTGGTGTGTCCTTCCGCCGTTGCCTGGCCATGAATGGGGCGGTTTTCGTGATCAGAATTGTGCGACATGTACTCCATCTGCGGGCCATAGTCTGGTGTATCATGAGACTCATCCGCGTAGGCTTGAACATCCGGCAACGTGACAAAAGTAGTCGGGTAATCTGTATGGTCTGGCAGTAGTCCGTGGCCGCCGTAAGAGAACCGAGTCTCGTCAGACAAAACAGTGGACATTGATGGATATCTAGGATCTTCGAGTCCAGGTGAGTATCGGGGTGAGCTGTCACCGTCGCTTTGGGCGCTGGTGGAGCTGGGAGGTCCAGCGCTGGTACCGCTGTACGTTGGAGAGGTGTATCTCGATCGCCAATACTCTTCGCTATGGTTAGGTTGTGCGTTCTGAGAGAAGCCATGTGCTGGATAACAATATGCGCTGAAGGAGTCCCGACCATGATACGATCTGGTGTCGCCATGTGAGCGGTGTTGTTCAGGCAGGGTTGTGCTCCAAAATGTTCCCTCGTCGAGGTCGACATCGTCATCGGCGAAGGTATGTCGGCTGTCCGGGTTGCATGACGGTGATCTGTTGTGGCGCTGCATCGTCGCACACGAGATGGATAGCGGTGTGAAAAGGGGCACTCGGCGCTGCTGCACCTGGAGAGGGTCGAGTGGGTCGAAGGGGACCTGGATTGACTGTAATGGACTTGGCGACGCAGTAGCCCCGGTACTGAACGCTGAATATCAATACTGTCGTGACTGCGGCGCAGTGCTGTGTGTTGTCATCGGACGGTGAGGCTGCGCAGAGGCCGCAATGATGTAAATGCGGATCGACTTCAGTCGCGGGTAGTTGTGAGTTGAGATTGGACAAGAGAGCGATAGTGTTTTCCGCAGACTGGAGTGGCAGTGTCATAAAATAGCAGAACGAACGACTTCGCCAGTGCGCCGCTCATTGTGCGGTCCATATATGCCATGAGCGCCTCTATGGCGTACGCCTGTTCGAGAATGCAGAGCCGCCGATGTACATTGTACCTTTTGAAAAGGCAGCCGAGAATTGCCTTGCGACCGATACTCACCGAGACTGGATGCCAGAGAATCGCTCATAGGTCAGATATGCCTGGGGTGCAGCGACAATCTTGCCCAACCTGGCGCGGGTGGAGCGAGCACCCGAATGCGCACCACGCTTCAACGCAGAATGCGCAGATTCAGTGGTGCGATGCAGCATTCATAGAGGCAAGAGAGATCATGCCCAGGTTATGGGCCTCATGTGGCGCTCCATATCCAATAGACGTGGGTGGGAGTGCTGCCAGCCAAGGATCGAATTGGATGAGGTCGGTCATGTACCGTATCATTAGTGCTTGCGCCTTCAAGAATGTGGATAGGGGTCCTTCAGCACAGAGGAAACTCAGAGTAGGATTTTTGTGGACGAAAGCCATTACGCCACCAGGCGTGTTCTATAGTAGTCCCGTGCATGTAGTAGCACGACCTCGATTCGGGTCCGTAAACGCCCCCAGTGGACAGAGTGTGATGCTGCAGACGAGCCACAACAACACTTCGGCGGCGGCCGCCATCGTCGAGAGACACAAGCCACATACCAGAGCCCGCCCCGCACATCGTGGTGTCGCAGCGTCACGAAGCAGTAATGTTCACTTTTGTGGAGCGAAGTTGATGGCTTCGATGCTGAGGCGCGGCGGAGAGAAGAGCGAAGGCCGCCCTGAGCGCGGCCCCAGGTTCAGAGTCAACATAGCGTGAAATCACACGGCTTCACTCCAGCACGAGCGTCGTCGGATCCTCGCATTGTAGCTTGTTTGGAATAAAGAGTCGGCTCCAAATAGGCACTCATACAGCGGAAGGCTTGTTTGGAGGCTTCTGCGGCGTTGGCGGTGCCGGGCGGAGCGGAGATGTACTTCCAGGCGTAAGGATCACGCGAGATGCATACATTCCACGCTGTCACGCTGCAGGCGATCGTGTCGAGATGCGCCGTGCGACATCAAGCGGAAGGTTCGCTCGCACGCTGCCGCCACGCAGCAGCACGTTTTACGCCAAGATCAATCCTTGGCTCGGAGGATTTGGGGATCTAGATGCTGCACAGGCTGGAACCGGGCGCCAGGCGTGCCGGATTGAACTCCGCACCTCCCGCGTGCCGAATGTAGATCTGCGCGAAAGATGATTGAGGAAAATGTGAGGAGAATCGAATGCAATGAACGCCATTTTCGGGCGCTCCGATATGCTTGTCACAGATCTGCCAAGGCAAGTCACAGTTTCGGCGTGAACTGGAATTTGCCGGGGAGGAACCAGTTTGCTTTTTTCCGCGCCTCAGTATTGGTGACCGTGGTAGCTTGGCACATAATCGGACCCGAACTCAAGTACTCCTCAACGACGTGGTCAGCATGCTCTTCAGCGTCGTAGCCATAGCATTCCAGGACTGTGCTCGGATCGCCGTAAAGATTCGCACTCCTGATTGGGACTTGGCCATCCAGTTCACACGTCATAGTTCGATCTCTGGCTTCTGCTGCTGGCCCCTCGGGCAGGTGCCAAAGCCATCCGTTGAGGTAAGATAATTGTTGCTTGTACGATGCTTTCGGCATGCGCCCACGTTCGTATAGTGCGATCGCATCTTGCAGAGTTAGTGTGCCACACACGACATGACTGAGGCATCTCGCTAGAAAGGCGCCATCTTCCATGCTCGTTGCCGCGCCCTGAGCCTACTCAGACTAGCTGTTAGCCAACGATGAGGGCTTCATCTTGAGTGACGAAATTACCATATGGTTGGTCATGCTATGCGCAGCATCTCCCATCAAAACCACGTTCTTTGCTGAGTTTGACCAAGACTCTAAGGGTCCGGTTAGAAGTAAAGGCCAACGAGAGACTGGCGCCTTGATCATGCTGATAACTCTCTCAACCCGAGAATCGTACCCTCTGTACTCATTGCGCACTTCCTCAATAGACACCTCTTGCACTGTCTCGACAGAAGGATTCCGGAAGTGACTCAAAACCATGTTGAAATCCTTACAATTCGATATCGGATACGAGATGATGTAGCCCGAAGGCGACATCCAGACTTCCATTGTCTTGATTGGATCACCATTCGCATCTTCCACAAGTGATCTCGTCAGAGGGTCACACCTCACTTCATCGAAAGGAACGATTGCTCGGTATGCGCAATTTCCAGTTGGAGGACGAGGTCTGACGTGCGGAAACAGCGTCTTTCGGACCACGGACTGGACACCGTCAGCACCCACGACCAGATCAAAGGCGTACGTCTTCCCAGTTGTCGTAGCCACATTTACGCTCCCTTTCGGCTCTTGATCCAATGCACGAACCCTACTGTCCACGAAGATCCGCACGCCATTGCGACGCGCAACTTCTACAAGGCCGGCGTGGAGATGGTGCCTGTGAACCAGCCACCAAGGGTATCCAAGAGCCTCTTCGACCCGCTTGATCAAGGTGTAGCCCACTTTCTCTCCATTCTTCTTTCTCAGATTGAGCTCTGTGAATGGAACCAGATTGTCGCCAATCGCCTCGTGGACGCCGTATCGAATGAGGAGTCTCGATGCGTTCGGGGTCTGCTATAATCAGCCCAAGCCTATGCCATCACTGTGCCGGTCTCTACCATCTGGATGCCAGCGCCAATCTCTCCCAACTGCTCTGCCGCTTCAAGTATTGTGACCTGACAGCCTGCCTGAGCCATTGCAATGGCCGCCATCAGACCTCCAATTCCCGCGCCAACGATCCCGACACTGAGCTCTTTCCTGGCCATCGTGAGGGCGAATGCTGTGATTCTGAAGGGATTCGTCTACTCGGCTATTCGATATTGTCCTTGGGCCAATTTCAATGAGGCAGTGGGTTCCGAGGTGTTGGAACAAGAGCTCCGGCTCGTTATTGAGGCCATGTTGGTTATCCCGCCGGCATCTCGTCCCGTGGAGCTCCCATCCGAACCGTTTCAAAAGGGTAACTTTGATCAGCGCCATCGGCACGCTCCCCGCAAGGAAAAGGTTCCGCCCGAGGGTCGCCTGCGACTGCTGGCGAAGCATTTCTCGGAGTGAGGTGAAAAATGTCTGAGCAGGTGGACGATCGCCATGCCGTAGTATTCGAAATGTCAATATTGCAAACAAGCCCTTGGAGAATTGCCTCGAATGTCGTTGTTTGCAGTCATCGTGCTCAGTGGTCAGCAAGGAACAAACGACGTCGGCGGCTGGCGGTTTTCGGCAGCCTGGCATTAATCAAATGAATAATGAAACTTCATGGGACCATCTTTTCGGAGTTCAGCTTCCGAACACCGCACTTCTAACCTCATCTGTCGAATCGCTTTGTAATCGGGACGGCACAACGTCAATAACAACATCTTCTTCTCCGGAAGCATCATGTTTCATCACTTTTCAAGCACAATGCACTACCGCTCTGATACACTCCATTTCTCCCTACCAATTCAATAATTGATGACCCATGAACAAGCTTTATGCATAGAGTTCAAAACCTTCCACGCTGATGGACATTTGTACCTGGTTCTACGCCTAAATCGGAGAAACTCGCAGAGCCTCATCCACGGGATATCACGCGAGGGAAAGACACCGGGCCATGTCTTCGCACAACCATCATGATTATTCACAAAATGCTGTTCCAGAGGCGGCAGCATCTGGCCCATCTTCTGGAACATTGACACCCTCTGAGACGACACCACTTATTCCTCCGATACCGACTACAGTGGCAAAACATGGAAAAGGCGATCCTCCCAGCAGCGCGACTCCCGATGGGGCAGCAAACATCAAGTCAATGCCGGAGAATGGCAGTGACGGCGACGGACACACGCAAGCAAGCCAATCCTTGAGCCCAATCCGAGGATTCCTCGTCTACAGCGCACTCGGTGTCCTCATCTTCATCGTCGCAACGAATATGAGCCTACTCACGACGACTCAATCATCAATTGCAGCCGAGCTGGACGCTTTTGAAGCGACATCATGGTTTACTTCAGCTTTTCTCATTACCATGTCTTCCCTGGGACCACTCAATGGGAAATTGAGCAGCGTCTTCTCGCCGAGGTCGTGCATTGTGGTCTCGTCGCTACTGCTGGCAATAGGATGCCTCTTGTGCGCGGTGGCTTCTAGCTTCGAGAGCTTTGTCTTCGGAAGATGTGTGCAGGGAGTGGGTGCGAGTGGGGTGTTCACGATTAGTATTATAATCGTTTTGGAACTCACTGGATCGAAGCGGCGTGGACTTGGAATTGGGCTGCTCAATACTGGATTTACTGTTGGCGTGGCTGTAGGAGCTACTGCGGCCGGCGCACTACTTCCAATCACGGGATGGCGAGCATTATTCTGGATGCAGATACCAATCTGCGCAGTTGCTGGTCTGGTGCTACTTTTCGCCTTGCCTGGAGACTTTCATGCTGGCAAAGTTGCCGATGAAGAATCAACCTGGACGAGACTGCGGAGACTGGACTACATGGGCGCGCTCCTGCTTACAGGATCTCTTGTATTGCTGCTCTATGCAATGGCAGCACCTAAGAAGATACCTATCTGGCCAATTGTCGCTTCGGCGGTCGTGTTGATCCTCTTCGTCAACAACGAGATGTACTTTGCCAAGGATCCGTTTATCCCAGTCCCTTTACTGAAGTCCAGAGGACTGCTCTTCACCTGCTTGGGAACTGTCGGTTTCATGATGGCCAGGTGGAGCGTACTGTTCTATGCGCCGATTTATGCTTTGGCCGTCCGTACCTGGTCACCTTCGACAGCTGGAGCAATGCTCATCCCGACGAATTTGGGCTTTGCGCTGGGCGGACTTTCAGTAGGCTGGCTTCACATCAAGCGACAAGGATCCTTTTATCTGCCCACATTGGCAACTTACCTGCTGTTTCCTATCACACTGGCAGCTCTTGGCTTCCTGTCGATCGACAACGTGCCAGCCTGGGCATTTGTCTTTGTACTCTTCGTTTGTGGCTTCGTGACGGGAGCAGCAATGAACTACAATCTTGCACACATGCTGCACCTCACGCCAAAATCTACGCACTACGTGGCGACTGCACTGCTAGCAACATTCCGAGGCTTCGCTGGATCTTTTGGCTCGGCTCTCGGTGGCGGTCTGTTCGAGCGTACTTTGTATGCAGACTTACAGAGACGATTTCGAAATGCTGGACTCAAGAATCCCTCGCTCGTGCGGCGGCTCCTGGGATCGCCAGCTCTCGTTGAGCAGCTTACAAGCCCAGAGCGAGAAATTGCAATTGAAGCTTACCAGTATGCACTGAGGGTGCTTTGGTTTTTAATGGCGGGAATTGCTTTCCTGGCATTTTTCGTGCAAGCAGGAACAGGCTGGAGAGGCCACAAGGACAGACCAGTCACAGAAGATGAGCGAGAAGCTTTGCTGAACGACAGGAATGACAATGATACGGAAGACATAGCACGTACATGAACTATAACTTCAGCACTATACACAGCTAGAGGCCATATGATACTGCAACAATATCTACGTTATATTATGGCATCTACTGAGCCGCATACGACAATCAATCACTCGATGCGAACAACGAACAAGAAGTAGACTGTTTGAGCGTCGCAAACTACAGCCGTCCGCCCTCGGGAAGCTCAACCCTTCGATCTTCGGGATACAGCTCATACGATCGGTCTTCGATGGGCAACTCAGTTGCTCGACCTTCGCTGTACATCTCCCCAGCCTGTGTTTTGTCCCAGGCGCCCTGTTGCTTGTCCCTTGAGGGTACAGAGGCTTCGTCCTGCACCATCTGTTGCGTCTCGTTCTCCGATACTTGCGAGAAGGTTGTTCCATTTTTTCTCTGTTTACGCCGCATCCACAAGAGGACTCCAACAATGAGAGCGGCAATCACAGCAACTGTGGCGCCTACAGCTATGCCTGCTGTTGCGACGGTGCTGAGGCCATCACCTTCGTATGCTGGTGCGTCCCCATTGCTCGTTGGCGTAGCAAGACTACTGGAACTGCTGGCAGTTTGGATCGCAGACTGTGTCGAGGTCGCACTGGGATTCGGTGGCCACGTTGTGTACAACCTGATCCCAGCAAGATAATCCGCGGGTCCTAGCGTAAGGAGTTCAGATGTCGCCGAGCTATTCCCTGGACAGCAGTAATAAGGATCTCTACTCGTATCGACGGAGAGCCTGGCACAGCAGTATGTCGTCTCGGAACAGGCGATAACTTTGTGGCTGCCGCCAGGAGCATCGGGATCTTTGAAGCATATAGTCAGCGCGATGCATAATACGGAAGTAGGAGTATGAGCTGACCTGCGCGCGTTCCGTTGCAGAAGCCAGAGCAGGCAGGTGACTTCCAGGTCGGATCTGTGCATCCCGTACGCCAATACATGTTGTCCTGATTGTTTCCAATGAACCTTCTCGATTTGCATAGACCGTTTGTCGTGCACATGCTCCGCAAGTCACAACACATACTGAATTCTGCGCTGCTATTGCAGATGTAGTCGTTGCCGCTGCCGAATTGAGTCCCATTCTGCCGATAGCATGTCTGTGCTGCGACGTACGGTAGTACGATCAGGATCCATGTCACCTTGTCTTTCGCGAGGAGGGTCATGATTGCTGTTGGGCTGCTGGAGAGGACATGGCCAGACGAGCAAGGAGCAAGGCTGGACAATGTAATCAAAGCATCTTGCCCATTCTACGTGTCATCAGTTGCCCGCGATCGGCCTGGAGGATCAATGACATCCAGGTACTGCCAATATTCAGCCAACTACGTAGGGGCAGCGAGGTCTGCGATCGGTGGTGCCTGCACGTTGTATCGATTATAGCCACCACCATGCATCCTTGATGCAGCCACGTCGACATTGACAAAGTTTGTTGTCGTATGGCAAGGCTGAGTATGCGGGAAGGCTGGGTGCGCCGCAAGGCTGAGCATGCACAGACATAATTTCTTTTACTGAAACAGATTCATACCACAGCGTGGCTGTGGGCTTACTTTCGTGGCGGGGCTCAGTACATCTGTATGAGAGTCTGTTGTGGTTTGGACTTCAAATTGTGTCTTTAATAGGGTCGAAGCTGTAGAATGATTTCTTTGCGTCAAGCAATGACGCTTCTTGGCAGTCAGCCTGGCCCGAGATGGTGCCCGTAATGCCATTGAGTGGCAGTGGAAGCGGTGTTCAGTGGGCAATTGTAGGTGTTTCTCTAGATTCCTGTCGTATCTTGTGATGGGGGGTTGGACAAATCTACACAAACTAACCCTGCACGGCGCGCTAGGAAACATCCTCTAGCTTGACAACTAAGTGACTAAAGTCTTCAGCCGCGTGCACCCCCTTCGGTGCCTTTGCTTTGCCACTACAATAAGCTATAGTTGAGCAAACAGGTTGGATTGTTCCAAAAACGACACAGAATGGGTGGGCTACGGTTATTCATCGTTCGCGGATGCACATTAGCATGTGTACTCCGATTTCGTTGAATGACACTGGTCGCTCACTTCTTGCCGAACGCTGCTAAATTTCCAAGCAAGTTAACGGCCGAGAGATCAATGAGTGGCACCGGAATCAAGTTTGTGTTCATTGTCTCTCGGTCTCCCGTAAAGTCAGCGATGCATTTCGAGGCCTTATTTGAGACGGACCGTCTGCATTTCTCTAAATCGGCAATGCTTTGGGGTCATCGGAAAATGAGGATCGTGAGCAGCTCGGAATATTGGTAACATGAACTCATCTTCGTCATTTGGGTATATGTATTTCGTAACATCATCCCATTACCAACTCTGTCATGACCTACAGTGTGTAGCGGAAAGTTGGGCCACCACCCTCCAAGTTGTCCTTCTCGCCGCGATCAGCGGCACGGTTCTGGAGCTTGAAGTGCAATTGCAGAATCAGAGTGACCACGATCGTGAGCAAGCTGGCAGTGATACATGCCCAGAGACCTGGAATATATCTTGGCTTGTCGACCTCGCGGAAGACGAGAGAGCCGGCAATACCACCTGGGACAGATGTTAGCGCCAATGAACAAACTTTTACAGTGTGAAGAGGAAAACTCACCGATACCACCGAATCCGACCAAGCTGGCAGAGCAGAAAGCACGCTTCCATTGTCCACGGATGTTGTTGGCCTGGAAAGACATGGTCATGACGACGTTGGCTTGGACACCAGCGCAGCAGATGAAGACACCGAGGTATCGAACACCGGAAGACTTAGCCCAGCCCATGAGAGTAAGACCGATGATAGCAACAGTAGCGTTGAAGATGAGCTGGGGTCCACGCATGCGGTACTTGTCACCAATCCAGGACTCAACCCACATAACCACGGCGGCAAAAGCGTAAGGTGGAGCAACCAAGCACTGACTCTGTGCGACGCTGAATCCCATGCCAAGGTTGAGAATAATTGGCAGGAAATAGGCGAGAGCGTAGGCCATGGTGGTTGTGCAGAGGAAGATGAGGGCGAATCCCCAGACCTTGGGGTCGAGTGCTGGGGTCAAGAAGCGCTTCATGGTGAAAGCTTCAGTCTTTGCGTCACCGCGATCGTGCTCGACAGTGGCGATTACGTAGCGGATCTCACGCTCGGAAAGAAAGCCCCAGCATTTCCAGGCTTGTTGATCTGGGAATGGGACAACGAAGACGAAGCCGAGGATGGAAATCAGGACGGTGAGGATACCTTCCATGATGAAGATCCTGGGTCATTGTTAGTAAATTGATCAGTGGAGCACTCGCATTTGACTCACCATCGCCAGCCAGCATAGTTGGCCAGTCCGTTCATCTGCATCAAGCCGTATGCGAGGATACCGGATGCAGCGCTTGCCAAAGATCCGATCATGTAGAAAATGGCATATCGCTTTCCGACATCATATCGAACGAACCAGGTGGAGAGTAAATACACCGCTCCTGGGAAGTAGCCGGCCTCGAAAATTCCGAGGATGACTCGCAGTGCAGCAAGATGTGTCCAGTCGTTGACGACGCCCATGCCGATCATGACAATACCCCAGAGAGCGCAAATGCTCGACAAGAAGATCTTTGGTCCGATCTTGCGGGTCAATGGCGTAGCAACGGGTTGCAGGAGGGTGTAGGTCAGAAAGAAGACGAGGGTAACAATGGCCTAGAAATTGTCAGTCGAGAATTTCCAGCAGCCGACAAGCGTGAATACTCACGTAGCGATTGTTTCCAACCATCTCCAATTCAGTCCTCATGCCTGCAATGGCAGCATTGGACAAGTTTGTGCGATCCATCAAGCTGACACAGTACATCGTGCCGAGTACGACTACGAGTCTGCGATCGATTCTGTGCTTGATCTTGCGGCCTTCTTCAGGCGTGAACCAAGTGATTGGGTCATTCTCGTCTGGAGTGCCGGGTGTGGGTGTCTCGGCCTTCTCGAGTGCGGTCTCAGTGTAGATGGCCTTGTCATCCTGAGCAATGGTCGCCATGATGGGCAAATTTGACAGGCCTACAGCAGGACCTCAATGAAAAGTAATACGACTACGAAGGAGAAGGAAGGAACTAGAACGAGCAAGGGTCGCAGGACGTCCAGTATATACCACGGCGTACCCTGCTGAACCTGTTTCCATCTCACGCGGAGCGCGCGCACACACGCGCTTCGTATCGTGCGAACGAGCAGGATATTACTTGGGCCCGCGATGGTATGAGACGTGGCGGACGCCGCTCTCTTGGCAAAAGTCCTGAAGCTCCTATAACAAGCTGGAGATTTGGCTTGGTACGCGGGGTCCATCTCGACCATCGGGATTGGCAAGGCTTGTCATCCTGCGGACTCACCTGGTTTCGCAACTCAAAATCTACTTCAGGCAGTGCCGGTGGTCTGGCCCTGGCTGGAACGCAGTTTTAGTCGATTTGAGCTCCTGGTCTAGGACTCGTTGGAAAAGATACTTCGGGTTTTAGTTGCGCTTTGTTGCGGGTTTTCGCCACGTCGCGTGCGCATACGATCAGACAGGCTTGTGTTGATGCTTGTTGGGCATATTGTGGAGTGTTTCGACAGGGGTCGGGCGTAAATGTAAGTGAATAGTCAATATACCTATTCGGCGTCGAATTTGAGTTGTATTCCTGGCGATCGCTCTCTAGACACATGTTCGCTGCAAGAAGCAGATCTCTCGTGAATCTCGTGTGCGGGCCACGTGGTACATCGAAACGTGTACCTCAATGGCGCGTGGCTGCGCTGGCGCGGCCCTTACGGCGCGGCGCCGAGCCTGGCGAGAGCCTCACATGAGGGGAAAATTGCGTGCAAGATCTGCTTGAAGAAAATCTTCCGTTCTGTCTCTGCAAAGCGGCAGTCGTTGCAGGCAACATGTACCGGTGACCTTCGTGAAGCTGCAGAACATACACGGTCCGGTACCGACCACATTGGACTCGGGGGAAAGTCTAAACGTCCGGCATTGTTATTCGGCTTGACGAGCGGATCTTCACGTGGCAAAGTAGCTGGGACCGAGGAAACTTCACCTCGATACTCATGCGTTGAATGCACTATCTCCAGATGGAGTCCCTTCCTGTCTCACAGCCGACAAAATATCATCAAAATTTGGTGTATTCCGCCACAATCCCCACACATCAATCTTGTCAATTGGCGCCTCAACTGCAAAGACGGCGGTTACTGCGAGAGAGTACTTTGCCACCTTCGAAGGTTTGGAAACGCCTCTCACAGCTGGCAAGAGGGTTCTTTGTGCCATAAGGTTCGTGTTCGGATCAGCTGGAATGACCATCGCCTTGCCGTCGAGGCGATCGTTCGCCGGAGAGTCAAAGAGACCGTCACTCAAAGAGAAGATACCACTCGCTCCGGCCTTGGAGATTATCAGAGCGCATCCGCTGTCATCCGTCCACCATCCTTCTTCGGTATTCTCGGCGGCTTCGCCGCTCGAGGGCAGCATCGCAATGGAGCGCTCAAATATCGGTCGATCGTCGCGAGTCTGAGCGGATATGGCGAAGCCGGCATCGAGAATTTCAACCTCTTCCTCAGGAGAGTAAATACGATGGACTCTCACGTGCCATCCTGGCCATTTCGCTATAGGAGGGATAAGCATCGTGCGGATGGACGCCTGGCGATCCTTCCACGGCTTCCATGAACTTGAAAGTGTCGGTACAGTTTCTTCTCCGAGCTTGAGATGCTGATGCACAACATCGTATGGATCGTATCGAATCTTCCATTCATCATCACCTTGCCGCGAACGACGCACAGACAAAGTGGAATCTGGTGCCATTTGTTCCAGATAATGACCGCAAGGCACGCTGAAGCCAAATGCAGACGAGTAGGCAAACTTGCTATACTTGGCTTCGCGTGCTCTGAAGCGTTTGGCTGTTGATTGACCGGAAGATAGGAGAAAGTGGTGTTCTGCTGTGTTGCAAATAATGTGCCCTGGCGCTTTCAGCAATTTCACTTGCTGTGGACCACTCTCTGGACACAGCGCTGGATACGCCAGTTCTTTACAAAGCCAAAACGCGTCGGTCTCCGGCAGGGCCAAGATGACGAAAGTCTTCAGACACCAGTAAACGCTTTGCGGCGACGTATAATTCTCGGCGAGAAACATGTTCGGGTAAGTATATCCGATATTGAGTGTACCATCTGTGTTAAAGATTGCCCCTCGTCTTGCCCACCAGCGCAAGTGCCTCGTAATCAGGCCTTTCACTGCTACAGGCTCTTTGACTGGCTCGGGAAGTTCGACTCCAGCTATTGATGCGGCAGACCAGAATGCGGCGAATGCGAAGCGATACGTCAAGCTCCGGCCAAAGGGAATAGCGGCTCCGTTCATGCTGAAATATCTCCAGAACGAGCTTGCAAATTCAGCTGCTTGCAGCTTGTACCTCTCGGTCCTTGCAAGATCATAGCCTGAAGCGAGGCGTACGAATAGAAGTTGAGCGAATTGCATAGCAAAGCTGCCGGAATAGTAATCTGCCTGTTTGTGCTCGTCACACCATAGGCCGTCGGAGTTCCACCCTTCGCCCAGATAGAATGTGTCTAGCACTTCCAGACTCCGATCAATATGAGGCCGCACTTCGTCGAATGGAACCTTGAGAACACGATAGAGCGCGAGGTTGACCAGAATTCGGAACCAAAGCCTATCAGAACAGTCAGCTAGAGCTCATCCATGTTCGAAATGAAGGTACAGAACCAATTCGTTTGAGGCATCTTGTGCTCATTGATTTGACTCAACCACGCGACCAAACTCGCTCTTGCCTTTTCGTCGCCTGGGAATCCAAACATTTCTGGAGCTGTCAATATGGCATACGCAATGCTTTCCATCTCCACCATCCTCTGGTCGAAATCGGACAAATCGCCCCAGTATTCTTCGCTCTCGGGGTCTACGCCAGCTTTCAGTCCTTCTAGCCAGGTGTTCAATTGAGCAGCTTTGTGCACCTTCTCTGACTCTAGGCGGAGTAGGTCTGCAACAGCCCACAATGGACGAGCGAATCCTTCTAGTTGTGCAGCAGTTTCTGAGAAGCCGGCACCAGTTCCTGTTGCGAGCTTGATCCGTGCATTTCGAGGAGATTTGTAGGCATGAAGCGGCTCCAACAGTGTCAAGGCGGCATGGACAAAATCAGCTCGCGACTCGAAAGCATTATCGGAGAAGCCTGGAATGTGAGGCATAATGCAGGTGAGGGTCCGTAGGATTCTGACACGGCGAACAGTGGCATGGAAGTCATTATATACGTATCCATAATTCGTAGCAGGCTCTCAAGATGCTTCGGTACATTTCCCTGCCGAGCGGCGGAGAGCTTAGGAACAAGAATGTCGCTCTCTCATCGATCATTCTTCTCCACTGACTCAACATGTACGACGCTTTCGCCTTTCAGCTCCTCGTCACTGTCGTGTTCCGTGGCAGCGTTGGCATTGATATCGTACTTCTTCCTCTGCTCTTCTCTTCGCCAAAGATACTGTCCTACCAAGAACGGCGACCAGTAGCAGATAATGAACACGATGTTGACAGTGAACCCTTTCGTCCATTGTGGAGCTAGTGCTTTTTAGCGGATGCGACTTCCCGTATATCAAAACAGCGGCTTACCTTCAAGGATTGGAAATACCGTAATCGGGTAGAAACTGAAGAATGCCCAACCAATCGTCATCATCGTACCAGTTGTGAAGCTGCGGGCTTCATTGTCATCACGCATCAGCATGTTCGCCCATGGAAATAAGATCGGAGTGACGCAAGAAGTCAAGCCAAGGAGGTAATACACCGTGACTGGGAAATTGTCAGCGCAAATGCTCGAACCAGCGGCTTCTGTGGAAAGCACTTACAGTGTAAAGCCCTCGGAATATACCAGACTCTCAAACACACATTTGCAAATAGTAGGACACCAGTCACGCAGCTGAAGACGATCCACATCGGATAGATCATCACCAAGCTTGTGACCAGCACACCTGTCACGATTGCCACACCTTGCACGCCTGTCGGTATAAGATTGATCTCCTCGATCGACCACGTCCCGTATAGATCCGCATCCTTTTGGAGCCAGGCCTGCATCTGGCCCCCAACGTAGCTGGTGCACTGAAAGAAGACATAGCACAATGCTACGACGTAGAAGTGCCAATGTGTGAAGACTCGCTTCAGCATCTTCTTCGAAATCTTCGAACTTTGCTTTGTGCCCTGACTTTGCATTCTTGCGACAGCTAGTAGACGTTCGTCCTCCGTAAGCCACCAGACTCGAGGCTTTGTGGTTGGTAGTCCTGGGTAAAGGAAGAATCCCGCGAACGCGATAGAGATACTGATGCACCCATCGATTATGAACAACCACCTCCAGCCAGACATTCCGAGGTTGCCATCCAGGCCTTTGTGCGCTGCAGCTTGCAAGTACCCGCTAAACATCGCACCAGCGTTGCTAGAGACGTACCAGACTCCAGCGCGTTTGAAGACTTCGTCCGCACGATACCAGGATGTGAGAAGGTAGAGCGAGCCCGTGGCGGCGGGCGTTTCCAGGACTCCGAGAAGGAATCGTGTGCCATAGATCTGAGGTACTCCGTTCAGACGGGATTGCGTGAATGTGAGGATTGACCAGAAAGTTTCCATCGTCGGAACGTAGTAGCGTGCGAACTGTGGTCTGGAGATGATCATCATGCTGGGAATCTCGAAGATCATGTATCCGATGTTGTAGAACGTGCCGAAGAGAGAGTATCTAGTTTCAGTATAAGTACGTATTGTGATCTCATCGCCATGCGTGATCATACTCATTGCCTTTGATCTCCAGCTCCTCTCTCATTCCGGACCAATACGCGCTGTTGAGAGCATTCTGATCGAGCCATTTGATATAGAAGCACAAACAGCATAGCGTCAGCAGGACGCTGTCGAGCTTGCGAACAAGCTTCTTCTCTTCAGGCGAATAGTGACTAGGGTACCACTAGGGCAAAGTCAGCGCTCGGTCAGTAGGCAGTTTGTAAGTCAGAGGAACCCACATCGAAGATATAAGCCCATGCCACCCAGACCGATCTCGTCGGCTTCTGCGTCGCACTACTCACAACGACTTCCTTTCCGTTGACTGTCACAATCGCTTTGTCGTCAACTCTTTTCACTGGCTCAATGACATCTTCGTAATTTGTCGTCGCCATGTCTGCGATAGTGATGTCGAGCCTAGCGAGAAATTCAGCTCGAGGATTCGTGATCTCGTTGCGAACGACTACATTCTGCAATGCAGTATTCACACACGCTATATGTATGCAGCGCGACAGCTTCGCGGTCTGCCAGTGTGCTCGTCCGTTTCAGCCACATCTGGCTCGGTCGGAGCTATCCCATAGTTCGACCCCTCTCACCCGGAGTCTTGGCCACGGCATTCGGACGATCTGCAGCGGGAGGACAATAGCTTCGTGACATAGGCGCCCGAACAGCTCACCCAAGTAAAGCAAGTGAAGATGCCCTGATGAGTGATAGCGATCGAAAATGGCGAGCTGTCATACTTAAAAGTAGCATTGCCATTGATCTTCCGCAAGCTTTACTTCGTTCCGATTATGGCAATAGCAGTCTCATCAGCCATCGTTTCCGAAATGTCACCGCAGAGTAGTACAGACGGTTCGCCCAGAAGTTCCATCGGCACTGGCCACAGTACACCACTTACCGAGTGCGACTCTGAAGAACTTGCTGCAACCTTTCCAGTGGGAAAACGTGCTATCAGCGACGTCTTGTCAGAACTCTTCGCCGAGAATGTGACAGCCAAAGCACTTCGTACCGCACACGCAGCACTGTCTGCACTCCCACACGAGTTTCCAGAGATTGTTCCGATGAACCAAGAGTCAAATGGCAAATATAGTCTTCGACCGGCAGACTTTTGGACTTGTGGTTTCTTTCCGGGAACGTTGTATGCAGTCCTGGAAAGGCTGATTCGGTGAGCATACTACTCAACTGTGAGCAAAGCTACGAATGGAAACTCATTTGATTTGTTCTTGTACAGATATTCGCAAAGTGTCAATGTTCCCGGATCTTTCAGCAAAGAGCAACTGCGCCACGATTTGACTCGACTGTGCGAATCTTGGATTGCGCCGATTCGACACATGGACGGCCGTACAGACACGCACGATCTGGGCTTTATCGTCATGCCCGCATTGCGTGCAGACTGGGAACTCCTCGGCAATCAAGACAGTCTGGGCTCGATTATTCGTGCAGCCCATAGTCTAGCGACCAGATATGTCCCGTCATCCAAGGCGATCAGAAGCTGGGACTTGCTTCGAAAGAAAGATGTCGAAATCCTGGACCAAGAGAGCAACATGATTGTCATTATTGATAGCTTGTGTAATCTCGACTTGCTTTACTATGCTGCTCATCATTCTGGGGATTTGAAGTTGGCGCATATGGCGACAGAGCATGCAAAGACTGTGCTGAGGACACATCTTCGTCCGGAGAAATGGGTTCGGCCCTGGGGAGCAGATGAGTCGGAGGCATATCAAGGCCAGTGGTATTCAACTTGCCATGTCGCAAACTTGGATCCGAGGACGGGAGAACTGAAACAACGCCTTACAGCTCAAGGGTACTCCAAACATTCAACTTGGTCTCGTGGGCAAGCCTGGGCTATCATGGGGTATGTGGAGACGTACGGATGGGCCAAAGATGGCAGATTCATCGAGGCGGCATGTGGCTTGGCTGAGTACTTCCTCCATCGTTTGTGGACTGCTCCAGAGTCTGTCCTATACGGACGACATGTCCCTCTGTGGGACTTCGATGCGCCACTGGATACCAAACGGAGCCGATGGCAGTCGGGAATATCGTGTGTTCTGCGACATCAGTAGACGGAACTTGCTCTATGTATTACCAGGTGGCGGAGGCTGTATCGAGCGTTGCAGCGAACATCATGCCATCATCGAATGCAATAACGCGATCCATGTCGAAGAAGTCTTGATCCAGCATAAGTCCGCTGATGGCATCAAAATCCGCCGCAAATGGCTCTGCACTTGGAGTGTTGTTCAAGTCGGATCCCGCCGGCTGTGTGGGGATGTTGTTCATGTTTGCGATTGTTTCTGACACGCTGAATTCTTGATTGGCCTCCAGAGCCCAACCCATCACATCAATTTGGTACGACTGATTGGAAATGCAAATATCGTGCAGCTCTCGTAGCCTCGTAGCATATCTTGCGAAGACATTCTGCTTCATATCGGGTGCTGCCAATCCGGTCCATCGCTGGGACATCTCGCCAAGGCTTCGGAGGATAGACCAAAATTCAGCTGGAAGGCCATGTCTATCATCAGACTGCCACCAAATGAGCACAATCCGTGCTGCGACGAATAGGCAGATGCCACAGGTACTACTCAGAGGGGACTCGGCAAGAGATCTGTTCATGTACTTGTCTGCAATGGAAGCAATTTCGACACTTGCTGAGTAGCAGGCTAGTGCTGTGCCTCCAGTTACAGTTACAGCCTTGTAACCATGTAACCGGCTGTAACCGAACGAATAGGCGTGTAACTATAGTCTAGTCACATATAACCCCAGCTCAATCTTTATTAGTATACTAGGGTGTGCCCTACCCCTGTTAAGTCTTCAACCCTAGTAGTTACCCTAAGCCGAGCCTCAATGCTATAAACTACGCCTGAAACCATGCCTAGGTGCTCTAAGCTACGCAGAACAGGCCATTCTTGGCGACTTGTAACCTTTGTAACTTTATGTAACTGTTACACAGGGTTACAGGGAGTTACAGCCCGGTTACTATAACTGGCACAACACTATAGCAGGCATCTACACTGCATTTCACTGGTAGCCGGCTTCGAAAATGCCAGCGAGAGGGAGCATATGCTATTACCTGATGCAACAGAATCATCGTGGCATTGTGTGTGAGATGTGCTGTCGTCAAATTCGGATCCATGAGCGGAACATGTCGAGTCATGTTGGGGTTGGCTCGCCACTTTTGCGGCAGCAGAAACTTCCAGTGCACTAGACGTGAGTCAAGCTCCTTGAAACGGCTGAGCCATGCCGTGACCTGACGAGCGTCGCGCATACCCACGCGAGGGTGCAAGACATAAGACATAACACGGCTCATAGAGTCGGTCGCTTCAATGTTGTACGCGAGAGCGTCTATCGTGGAAAGCTCCAGTGTGCTTCTGCATTTGTCCCATGTTCCGAAGTAGGGCGCGATTGCGGGTTCTTGCTTCCGCCACAAATGTCCATCGCAAGGCAATCGACGATGAATATCATCAGTACATGATGATGCAACCCAACCTGTGGTGACGGCGCAACATCGCTCGAGGAGGAAGGCGACCCAGAAAATCCTGCGTCGCTCTTCGTTCGTCGTGAAGTCGTTGGTAGATGAGAGTGGCCGGAATGGCTGACAAAATGGAGAGCCAGAATCGTCATCCGACTCCTGAGAGAGCTGCATGTAGGTTGTCGTCTTCGTGAGAAAGCCAAGTGTCTGCCATGCCCGGTCGATGTTCCCACTTCCTAGATCATCGAATGCCAGAATGATCAATGCTTGGAGAGCTGCCAGAGATGACTTAGCTATGCCACTCTCTAAGATCCGCCTTCGAAGATCTTCCTTGCTCTCGAACGTCAATGTGTAGCCGGGCACAAACTTTGCAGCAGCAGCTGTCATGGCATGTTGAAGGGTGCGGATCGCCTCTCGTTCTCTAACAACGGAACTGTCCTGGGAGAAGCGACCTTGGTGTATCATCGGAATTCAAGGATGAATGTGACTGAAATAGGCGTCAATTATTGCTTGCGATGACTGCATACACGAGTTTCGCGGTGTATCATGGATGCCGGTGATTGCTGAGTTCTCCGCGCTGAGCTTTCGCTTCTTGCTCGGAGTGGAAATTACTTGTGTGGCTGCACTCGAAGGTGCGGCTGCGGTTTTGACCAATTTGGGGAGCTCTTGCGCAAGTAAAGTAAAAACCTCGTACGCTTTATTCGAAATGACGTTGGAGGCGTCAGGAAACGCTTCGCCTGTCGAAAGTGAATGGACTGTGTTGGCCTGCTGTTCCGCTCGCTGCTCTAGCAGATCTGTAGACCGTGAACTCTGAACATAAGAGCAGATGTCGTGTGAAAATACCAAGTCGTCTATGTATGGCTTCAATTGCTCCCGGCTTAACGCCAGGCTTCATTCGTTTTGTGGCGTACGTGCATTCCGACTCTGTGAACAGACATCAACTCTCAGCACTACTGCCTCTTTCGTGGATCAATTTACGCGTTCTCCTGCAGTGCGAACAGCTTGGACGCTCTTTCGAGCATCGTAATTTCGCCTTCCTGCACTTCTCGCATGCTAACGCTTCGGTCGCTGAGATAAATTGTTCAAGATCCGGGCCAGTGCCATCTTCTGTATCGCCGTTCGACGCTGACATGACTAAGAGATTGTATCGTGGTGTTCAGCTTGCGAAAGATCGAGGTTTATCTATTCGTCCGCAGTCCGGGTTAATTGCCCCGAGATTGGCGAAGAGAAGAGGAGTAAGTGATGAGTGGAGCTTGAAGCTATCCCGAAGCTGACTCAGCGCGCACAGTCCACTTAGTCAACACGCGTAGACGCAGATAAACTCTTCAAAGTCATAATCTCCTCCATTGACGCAGAATTAGAAGGGACTATACTTTGGATTCTTGCATTAATACCGGGAAGCCTGACACATGGCTCGTCGCTGCTGAATATGAAGGCGAAAAGTGGCTGTGGGACTTGCAAGAGCGAGCAGTCGATGACTGCTATGTTGCACAAATTCTCACCGTCCCACTGATGTACGGTCTGCAAACTCGTTTACACGGATGATGAAAGCGATTGTGATGCTGCTCTTGCAGAAGTCTAGCCCTGCTGACGGGTGGCGGAATGCCAATCCGAATTGGGTTGGAAAGCTGCGTGGTCCTGCGACGTAATCAGTCTCGAGCAAGCCGAGTCAGTCAGTTCTGGAGGAATGCCATGACGGGCGAATATCCAGCAGCCTGTATGCATCGTCAAGCTACCGGGGTGAAGTCACGCCTTGGGAACGCAATACGCGATTCACGATTTTGGAGGTTCTGTGAGGCTTGATGGAATTTGTGTTTCAATTCGTTCACCAAGCTAGGAAAGAAGTTTGCCTAGCGTAGTCATGTAGGCTACTTGCGAGAGACCATACTGCAGCAATACCATACTACCGAATGACGATGAATTTTGACGACGAGTAGAGTAGTGCATATCGGGCCTTCGGTACTTATCCAGTTCCTCAGGTCGCTGGCGTCCGTGACCAAAAAGAAAACAAAAAGCAGGAGTGAGTTGTGAGAACGATTACAGTGTTTCCCGAAGTTGATGCTAGCGATAGTCCATCTATGGTTCCAGATGGTCGCAAGCGATTAGGGCTTTTTTGTCGTACCCTCTTCTTTGATGATCCAAGTTATTCGAAACGATTTAGGATGCCGCCCTGAATTTGGCCTGAAAATTCATTAACAAGCTGCAAGCGACAAATCAATACATCTTGCCCTAGCACTTACCAACGGAGGGTATTGTTTTGACCAGCAATGCTTTCTGAAGATATCGTCGCAGCGCTTAGCAACGCACAACAGCTGGTTTATATTACCCGTGCACCAGGAGCCATCTTGTTGACCGCCACACACCGAACAGCTCCCCGCGGTGAATCCCACATCAATTTTACCTGTTTTACAGTCGTTGTAGTCATTGTTTAGGGAGCAGTAAATCGACCGGCCTAATCCTGTGGAAGCAAGCACTAGGCTGGTAATAACCGCGAGAAGTGGAAGTTGCATCTTTGTGTCTTCTGTTCGATATTACTTCTTGTAACTCGGGATGGTGTTGTCTCGATGCAATCAACATGAACTTATGGTAAGGATGCGCAAAGCAACCGAACGAAGGAAACTGTTTATATAGTCAGTCGCTCGTAAGCCCTTCGCAATTTTTGTACTCTGTTTCAACTCGTATTCTGCTTTGCAATGCGCTCTGTCGGCTTGTCTAACTAGATCTCTTCCGTATTCGTCGGACTTCAAACGTGAATCTATTTATGCGTATTAGGGCTTTGCCAGGGTTCTGACTACGATTAATGTACGCTCATCCATGCCAACCCGCGGATCTTACATGATCCGTAAAGCTCATATCATAGTTGTGCAGGAACACGAGAGCTTGTCATATCGATATCGTTCTCCTAGAATCTTAGTCGCAGTATCGGGAACAAGATAGCATTGTGCGAAACTCAAATCGATGGCTGCGGACGATGAAGCAATTGCCCGGAATTGCACGAAATTACTTAGAAGCTCTGCATTGAATGAAGTGCTTCAGTGCCTTGATTCACACAAAGACAGCATTCTTCGTAAGATTGCAATCGGCTTTATGGATATTCTGCAACATTATCTCGTCTAGCCAGAGAATTTCCTAGGCCGATGTCACTCTGATCGCATCTGGATTCTTGGAGAGTAAGCTATGGAGCCCGTGACGCCGGAATCTCGATAAAACGCGATCGATGCAGCCAGTCTTTCTAGTTGAATCCTCGAATAGGGCTTGTGACAGTGGGCCCGAGTGGCCTTCACGAAGCTAGGCACTGAACCAGACCGAGGGTTCGCTTCCTGCAGAAACTCTCAGAGGCGAGTGACTTGATTGGTTGATTGATTGATTGATTGACTGATTGATTGATTGATTGGAGAATCTATCTACGTTCTCGTCGGCTTAATGTAGCCTCCTCTGCGCGTTTGCCGTGTCTTAATAACCCCTCTAACCCTTTCTCTGTATGTTCCAAGTACTGCAAACTGCCATACACAGCACTTCTCAGGCTCGCAAACAGCTGCCCTTCAGCTTCATGCCAACGCACACGACGTTTGCTTTCCAAACATTGTTGAAGCTCTGTCAATAGCCGTACCGAGCTTCGAACTCCAAGCTCGAAGCTCACAAATCGATGCTACTTCAGTTCACTCACAAGCAACAACTCACCACAGACCAGGAACTGTCTATCTCTCAAAAACATGGCCAGCCAAACGCCCATCAATGCTCAAGAGCATATCCTCAAACCACTCTCTGAACTATGGCAAAATTCTCTAGACCAGAAAGCAGTCCTGACGAAAGCAGGCCATATGTTCACTTCCAGAATGGTAGGAGACTTAGGAGACCAGCATGCAGACAAAACCGCCAGCGAGTTCGACAGAATCATGCTGGACACATTCATCGCCTTGAACCAAGGCAAATGCCAATTCGTAGCTACCGCAGAGCCAGAGCACATCCAGTGAGATGTCCATGGTACTCCAAGGCCACTGGGGAGGTATTGCTGTGGTGCGGGTACGTCCCTGAAGGATACGCTGACAACTCCAGAACCAGGCAAAGTACAATCATGCTAATTCCCGCATTCATGATCAACTTCACAGCATGCGGCCTGCCCTTTGGCTTTGGCACCTAACAAGCTCACTACGAGTCCATGGCTTTGATCGGAGTCCGTTCATTCTCCTGTGCCACATCAGCCAGCATTGATCTCATCGGTACACTTTCCGTTGGGCGGATGACTGCCAGGGCTCCATCGGCAATCCGGTGAGCGAAGAACTTCCAAGCACAGGCTGTCCCATCGGGCGGAAAGGTCTGTTGCGTAGCTGCGACTTTGAAAAAGGAGCTTTGGGCACTTTCAGCTATCGCAAGGACTTCTCCTCGGTATCGGTATATGTCTCTCGTTCAGTCCTTCGATGACTGTCACGCCAACATGGCTCGATCGGCATCGTGGACTGGCCACGAGAGTCATCTCTGCGGGAAGTGGCGTCGGCGCATTGATCTAGGCATCTGTCATCACGACTTGTATACAGCACATGGGAAATTGAAACCCATTTTGAGTGACAGGAAGCCTTGCGACGGGGCTGATCTGTGCCTCGATTTGTTCTCTCCGGTGAGGACCTGCGTTGACTATCAGCATACGCGCCGACAACGATACGGCATTCATATTCGGGAGCGGCATCCAGGGTCGCTCTCCCTTCTCGCAAGACGGCAATGCAGAGCAGTCCCACCGCTCACGGACTGAATGCAGCGTTTCAGATTGCTGCCTACTCCACTCCCGTCTTCATCATAGTTGCATACGCCAAGTCAATAGGATACAACGCCGACCAAGGCGCGAACCTTACTGTTTGTCAGCAACGCCTGCAATGTCATCGAGAAAAATTGCAATCGGCTTCATCGCAGATCGTGTTGGCACGTGTCAATGCGTCCTTCCCCGAGCACTCTCCTGAGCGCCGCCGCGACTTTGGCATTGTGGGTGTCGAGCACAGTCATCGGATCCACGCACGAAGCAGCGGCCAGAGGCTTGCTCGTGACCTTCACCATACTCTACGGCTTGTGGGCCAACGCCTACATCAGTTTGTTTCCAGGGGTACTAAGGAATCTTTTTGGGGGCAGCTCAGCTTCCGAGAATTGTTTGGTATCATGTACATCACATAGGGCTTGCCAGCACTTTTGTGGACTCCTGTTGCTGGACTATTTGTGCAAGAAGACGTCTGGAGAGCTGCTGCTACTAAAGGGCAGCCAATAACGAGTTCTCCTGCATTTGACGCATTGGGTATGTTGTGATTCTGACAAGTCCTTGAAACCTAGCCTTAAACCCTATTACACTACATCCTACCAAGCCCCCTTCTCTTCGTGTCTCCTTCCTTCCTGTCTTTCCATTTTCCTGTGCTAGACTCATCACTCAACTGCAATTCGCCCTCCATCCATCCGATCCATACGCTCCACCGACATCTCCTGGATAAAACTCCTGATCGAAAACACATCCGTTTTGATCGACTTTGCAAGGATGATCTTGCGTGCACAATTGATTCTTCCCGTCGTTTTCTTGGCTTGAGTGAGGAGCGCAATACCCGTCGCCACCGTTCGTATCTTTGACACAGCTCTGTTTGCAGAAGTCTTAGCGTTGGAGGATCTTGATGGAGGGACTTTGTTATGGAAGAGCGTTGCATTGCTCGTTGTTTGGAATCAGTCACCATTAGGCGTGAGAGGAATGACGTACCCCGGCTAAGGCGAAAGGCAAGATAACAGAGAGGAGGGTTGCGGCTGCGAAGGAGAGCTTCATGGTTGCGTGTTCATTCACTATCGTGCTGTCGATAGAGACGAGAAACAATTCGATGGGAGGTGTTGTCTTTCCTTGTGGATCGGAAAAAGATACGCATCGAAGTCACAGTAGCGCAAGTTGGAGAGGGTTCTCGTAGGGCTAAAATTCTAGGTCGTAGCGTTGCAGACTCAAGGGGTGGGCAGTAGACCACTCGTGCCGAGGCTGACGCCGGTTTTTCCAGTGTCGGTCAACAACGAGCTCGATGCGAAAGCGGCGATGTGAAGAGGCTGCCTTACAAACATCAGACAGACGCATGCTCAATGATGCTGATTGATGAGTGCAGGCCGAGAAGTATGACGAGGCGAGTCCGCATAGAGCTGGTCTTCATGTAGACGCTGCACCACGTATCAGAGCCTTCTCCAATGCCAAGGGCCATCCACGCTCGTCTCAAGTTAGTCGCCATGCTGGAAGTGCTTATGAATGGAGCTCGGCGATGGATGGATGGATGGAGTTTATTCCGCCCGGCGCTAAGTACCTAAAGGGCACACTACGGATATTACGTTATTACATTGCTTCCGGAAATTTTCCTGAACTCTAACTAGCCTATTCGGTTTGTCCTATCTTAGTTCTCCTGCTCCTTCTATTCTATATTACTAGAAACTCGTACTAAGTTAGTATATATAAGCTCTCTTAAAGTCGCTCCTCTAAGTATTTACTATCCTATCTTTAGCGAGTAAAGCGTGTCTTATTAATAGTACGAGGGTACGTTAAGAGGAAATAGTTAGTAGTAGTAAGTATAAGGTTAGTAGTATTATATCCTCTATATATTTTAGTTAGTTATTATCTAGCTAGAAGTATATTAGTATAATAAGCTCTCGAGACGGCCTATAGCTATAGCGAACTAGACGGTCGCTAAGACTACCTCTATTACTAGTTTCTACTTCTTATTATCTAATACTACTTTTCTTTTAAGAAAAAAAGAAAAGTTATCTTTTATAGATAGATAGATAATTCTTATATACTAGTCTACCTCTTTATATATAAAGTAAATAGTACTCCCTATATATATTGGCGAGTAGAAAAGCCCTTATACTATATACTCTAGTATAAAAACCTCTCCGTATCTTTTAGTTTCCGTAGTAGGCCTCTATACTCCTACTAGCTTCCTTTAGTTCTAGTTCTCCTTAGGATAATATCGAGTAGTCTTAATAATTATTATTCCCTTCGTTCTATATCTTTTAGTATCGTTATATCTTTTATACTTTAGGAAGCCTATCCTTTTACTTACTAGCCTAGGAACTCTAGTCTTATATAGGTAGCCTTTATCTCTATCCTAGTATCTACGTTAATCTATATCCTTCTCTTACTTATATAGCTTATACTCTATATATACTATAGCTAGTCTATAGTAGGAGCCCTCTCTAATATTATACTCCTACTTTAAGCTTTCTACCTTACTTAGTATCTAAGTTACCTAACTTATATTTATAGAAATTATATTAAGTAGTAATACTCTAAAGTAGCCCTTCTATTATAGGTAGCCTTAATTATAGAATAAGGATTACTTTTATTAGATACTCTACCTTTAGAGTTAGTTATAGAGTATCTAGGATAGCTAGACCTTAGATAAATATTTCTATTCCTATAGTTCTACTAGCTATTATATAATTCTACTATAGAGCCTAGTAGGCAAATAGGCTCTATAGGCGGGATTCCTAGTCCCTTAGAATAAGTAGTTAGCCTAGTAGTACTAGAGGTATATACTAGTATATAGAGGTATATCCTCCTTTCTTCCTAGAGTACTTCTTAAGAGAATACTAGGCCTCTTATTTAGCTTATTATCCTACCTTCTACCTAGACTAGGACGTTCCCTTAAGGGTTTTAGCTATTTTGTCTTATACTCCTCTCTGCTCTTTCTACTTTACTTTAAAGCTTTAATTATAGTATACTCCTTCCTTCTTTTTAGCTTATTTTAGTACTAGGTTACTACTCTAGCTCCTAAGCCTAGAATAGAATTTAC